>PVHY01023194.1:0-21328 GCA_004024945.1 Uropsilus gracilis | reverse complement strand
TTATTAGGCCTTCTATCTCTACTGCTTTGGAAGCCACCAAACTAGAGCTGATAGCTTTCCTGTGTGATCAGGGAGAGGTGAAATCTGACATGGTTGGTTTCTTTTTGTGTTCATGTTAGTCTCGTGTGATAAACTAAGTGTCTTAGAAATTGTGTATTGGAAACACAATCCAGCAGAAAAGGTTTATTTTTTTCCTCTGCAGTTTGGAAGCAGCCTTACAAGGTACCATCCTTGTCATGATATTGTGCCCCTAAGCCATCACCCTGCATTTCCCCCTCTGGTCTGGGTGTGGCTGCCTGAGCTTCCTTCTCTTTCGGGCTCACAGGCGATGCACTTGGTATACCGAGCCCTCGAGAAGGAGCCTGTGCCCGCTGTATTGCCTCCGTCCCTCATCCCCCCCTCCAAGAGGAAGAAGACAGTGTTTGCGGGTGCTGTGCCTGTCCTGCCTGCCAGCCCACCACCAAAAGACAGCCTGCGCTCCACACCTTCCCATGGCAGTGTCAGCAGCTTAAATAGCACAGGAAGCTTGTCTCCCAAGCACAGCATCAAACAGACACAGGTATGTATGTGCCCCCTGTATGCGGTTCCTCCTCAGAGCAGCCTTCTTCTCAGTGGGGTCCAGTGAGCTGTTTATCAGGAACAAGGAATCATGACTCAAAAAAGGAGCAGTTTGTGATTAAATTTTTATAAATTTGCAGCAGATACTTTAGTCTGTTTGGACTGTAACAGAACCACAGACTAGGGCCTAATAAGTGGCAAGCATTTTATCATTGATTCTAAAGGCTGAAAGTCCACGAACAACGTGCTGGCACCCTGTCCTGGCTCATGGAAGGCATCTCCTCCCACTGTCCTCACAGGACTTGCAAGGGAGGGAGCTCCCTTTTCCTTCAGGGCACTGCATCCTATTCACAGGGGCTCCCTCATTAAAGCCCCACGAGGGACTTCCTGACACTGTCATGCTGGGGGATCGGATTTGACATGAATTTTAGGGGGCTATATATATACTGCTTAGTAACAGGATTTAGAATGAACTACTCTTTCACTTGTACATATATACCGCCCTTCTTAAAACACACCAAATTCACCCACCTCTGGGCTCTCCCCTCATGTCTCTGTCCTTCCTGCATCAGGCAGGTGCTCTACTGGGAGGGTACATCCCCCGAGGGCACCCCTAGTTGTGAGGACTCTGCTGAGGGGGCATTTTGTTGGGAGGCTGCTAGGACTCCACTGACACGCAGAATATCCTAAGCCCGCCCAAATGATCCTTCTCCCTCTCCTGCATTTTCCTGGATTTCCATGCCTCCTATGAACTTCATGTGAGCAGAACTAGGCTTGGTTATCACCTCAGTGTTTGGAACAATCTCTGGTATAGCAGGTCTTCAAATTACATTCTTTCATTCCACTATTGATGAGAAAATAAACAGTGGATTCCCAGGTGGGCTTCTTGCTGTGTGGAGTTTGCTCGTTTTCCTCATATTTGTCTGGGTTGTCTCTGTTTTAAAATTTTTTTTTTTTAGTTTATTTTTTAAGGGCATTCCAGCCTAAGTCCTTTCTTGCACCTCAGCACTAGGAGCTCTGACTGACTGTGACCCTGAACTGGAGTCAGTAGATTAGAAAATGAGTGAATACAAATGATTTTTGAATATTAGAAGTGATTGGGCTCTTTAGACATTTGGTGATATTTTTGTGACCAGAAATCTGCCGTAGGAACTGAATTCTTATTTGTATCAATTAGTCTGAGGTCAAATTAGTTCCTTATTAGTTTCCTTGTCATTTCACTTCAAGTTTTGATTTCCAAGAACCTCTCCAATGTTAATTGAGGACCCACTGTACTTTGTTCCACAGTCAGTACATGTTGAATGATCAGGTGAGTGAGGGGGACATTGTCTTTTGTCAATGTGGGGCTCTGTCTCCCCCACTTTCCCCATTGCAGCTTCCTGTGTATCCAGAAAGGCATCTCTTTCTGGCAAGTGCAGCATCCCAGTGGGCTCTTTGTAAAGAGCACTTTTGAGATTCTCTGAAACATGGATGTGAGTCACACCCAGAATTCTGCTTTAGCTTTCTGCTGCCTCATTTGTAGTTTGAAAGTAAAGCCTTGACTATGTAGCTTCAGAGTGTGAATGACCAAGATGAGATGAGGAGTACATAGTCACACAGTGATTTCTTGTCCAGATGATACATTGTTCAAGTGAAGCTTTGACTTCAGTAAATAATGGTGGTTGGAGAGGTCAAGGTGACCAGGTTGGGGGCTGACACAGCTACCCGGCCAGTGGAATGACCTGACTGGCTCAAGTTAAGATCTGGTTGGTAAGTTTGGCTTGATTGTTGTTAGGAAGCCCATGTCCAGCCTGGATCTCCTCACCACCTCAGCCTGGTATATTTTATGAGGTCTTGAGGGGTATTGCATAACTGCCCTCTATGGAGAGACAGGCAAACAGATCACAAACTAAGGGAGATCAGATAGGCCTGAGAAAGCAGAGCAGCCTAGAAATGGGTCAGAAGGCACTCTTCTGCAGATGGGACTGGCTGGGGTGTCACTTGGGTGAGTCCCAGCTGCAGCCTGAATGACAGGAAGTATAAGGACTAGCCATGCCCAAGCCCTGAAATGGGAACTTGTGTGTTCTAGAAACGGGAAGAAATCTGGGGGAAGATGGGGTGGGGGGTCAGTGTGAGGGGGCAGGGCTCCACTAAGACTCAGTCAGCTGTGTTCTCAAAGAGAACCAGCACCTGTGTCTGCAGAGTTCGTGCCAAGAGTCTTGTTCAGTATTGCAGGGCAGGTTAGTGGTAACACACTTGGGCTAGGTTAGTAGTGATATGCTTTTAGAAGCAAGTGGGGCCAAGTGGCTGAAGAATATGTGCCAGCCAGCCTCATAACCTCTCTCCCTGGTGATCTGGTGACTCTCTT
Source organism: Uropsilus gracilis (assembly GCA_004024945.1). Classification (NCBI taxonomy): domain Eukaryota; kingdom Metazoa; phylum Chordata; class Mammalia; order Eulipotyphla; family Talpidae; genus Uropsilus; species Uropsilus gracilis. Next base: position 18,423 of record PVHY01023194.1, on the reverse strand, counting down.
TAGATCCTGTGAGATCTCCAGACTAGACTGATTTTACCAGGGACCTCTTTTGGGCTCAGGTGGGGAGAAGAGGGAGACTGTGCCCCTTTACCAAGGAATAGGGGCAGCTGGAAGAATCATAGACATTAGAAAAATCATGTCCAGGACCCACAGTCTATGTGCTGTCACTTCCCTCACTAATTTCATCTCCAGGCCAGCAACACCCTATCTAGGGCCTCTTGAGGATCCTGCCCTCACATCTAGGTGTGCAGTAAAATCCCTCCAGCTTCTGGGGTGTGTTCTCATTTGCTGATGAGCCAACCTCAAACTCAAATACCAGGGGGTATAACTCCACAGAGAAGTCTGTCATTGGATGGATAGCCCAAATCATTGTTGGGAGTCTTACACTGAGACTTCAGACCTGTATTCTGTTTGTGCTCTATACTCTGGTTTCTCTTTAGATTGCAGAAATCTTTTGCCTTTTACTGTTTGTGCTCTAGAGCCAGGCTCTAGTCAGGGAGGTGTAATTTCTTGGGACCTGGAGGACACAGAAATTGGCCTCCTCCTCAGCTCAGCCTCTTCTGTCACTCAACTACTGCTTCTGTTGTTATCAGGGCTGAGATTTAGCTTGCTCAGAATACTTAATGTACCTCTTCATGAGAGCTGTTAAATGCATCTTTAGAGGTGGCTTGTGGAACTCATATAGTAAATGTGACAGGTAACATGCTGTTCTATGCCATCTGTACCCTTGCTGTCTGGACTCTTTTGTTTGGATTTAGCCCATAGGGCCTGATAAGTTGTTTTGGTGAAGTTTTTGCTTCTCTAAATCACACTATCCCCTCTCTGAAATGCTAGCACTGTCTACGGCCATACCACCCTGAACGCGCCCGATCTCGTCTGAAACGCTAGCACTGAGATGGGTCATGTGTTGTCCCTGGCTTCCCAGCTTGTGCTCTGGGGTTTGTATCAGGATAGTGAGAAAGGTCTGTTTAGAAAAAGCAGATGAGGGACAACATCTCTAGGAAAAGAGATGCTATGGAAGTTGGTGATTGCACTGGTCTTTGGAGGGGGCATATATGGAGTAAGCAGTTAAAAGGCCCTTGTGCCTCTGAATTGGTAGGTATGTGGGCCTGGTGGACCGCTGCTGGATTTGCCTTGCTTATGCAGGTGGTGTGGGAGTTCATGTGTGTGGCCATGGTTGAGTCTCATGGCTGCTTCTGCCAGGGCAGGGCCTAGCAGGTGGGGGCCTCTGAAGGTGGACAGCATTCTTGCCAGAGGCCTGACTCCCCCGCAACATGAGGTCTATGAGCACCTGCCTGTCCTATAGATATGGTTTCCCAAGTCTGGGTCTCTGCTTGTCTGTGCCATGCGTGCCCCACACCACATAGGATCTGCTGGTGGGCATCTACAGCATCTCTGGAATCATGGGCACAAAGATACCCTATAGCTGCAGAGAAGCAGAAGATTGGCGACCAGGGTGGCTGGTGTGGGAGGTAGGCAGGGTCTTAGGAGATGTTTCTTTCGTATGGGGTCAGGAGCGTGAGCCTGGTGCTGGAAGCCCCTCCTGGGGTGTGACTCTGGCTCACTATCATGCCCCAGATGGCAGGGGTAGAAGGACTCTTGGTGGGCAGACTGTCTGGGTCTTCCCTGTCAGCATGAGGTGCATCGATGGGGGACTGTCGAGGCACGGACTGGATGCTAGGCAAGTTGGACTGGGCCAGCACCAACCTCGCCCAGTCTGTTTTCCCAACAACAGAATGGGTTTGTTTGTCCCTGAAGCTCATGGCATGAGGAGGGTTTCCACTCAAAAGCATGTGAATGTCTTTGATAGTGTATGTACATGAGGAAAAGCTTAGGGATTCACTGTATTAAAAAACCCTTTTAGCCAACAGTGAACTGGGTAGTGCCAGTGGCAGACAAAATGCGGTTTGATGAAATCTTCCTGAAGACTGATCTGGACCTAGATGGCTATGTAAGTGGCCAGGAGGTGAAGGAGATCTTCATGCACTCAGGCCTCACCCAGAACCTTCTAGCGCATATATGGTAAGGAGGGAGAGCAGACACTTGCTCCTCTGTCTTTGGGGGTCTCACTGTGTGGATGTGTAAGGGGTGGGCAGGGAAAGGGGCCTGGAAGTGAGACTGTGCTGTGTGAAGAACTGGAGTGCTCTTTATAGGGGCCTCCATCATTCTTACCAGGCTCATGGGAGGCCTGGGTGTCAGATAGAAGAGGAAGTGTCCTGTGGCCCACTGGTTTTGTTGTTCATTTGTAGAAGCATGGGCTCCATGATATGTACTTTCCACGGCCGAATCCCTTGTCTGTGATGTGTATTTGCACCCTATCTTCCCTAGGGCCCTGGCCGATACGAGGCAAACGGGGAAGTTAAGCAAAGACCAGTTCGCATTAGCTATGTACTTCATTCAGCAGAAGGTCAGTAAAGGCATCGACCCCCCTCAAGTCCTGTCGCCGGATATGGTCCCACCCTCAGAGAGGGGCACACCCGTCCCGGTGAGTAGCCTAGCCACAGTCTGTATCATTTAAGTCGCTCCCAATGCTTACCACCAGGTGGTGCCAGTGACCTACAGTCTGTGCCTCAAAGTGACCTCTGTTCTCCAGGGATCTTGGGGAGGGTGTAGACCACCTCATTATTCCCCAGCAGAGCAGGCAATGACATGACTTTGTCCCTTATACTAAGACCTTCTAGTCCCTGCTGAGTGATGAGGTCAAATCTGCAATTTCTAATTCCTCTCTGAATTTGGTTCCAGGACAGCTCTAGTTCCCTGGGCTCAGGGGAGTTCACTGGTGTGAAGGAGCTGGATGATATCAGCCAGGAGGTCGCCCAGTTACAGAGGTGCGTGGGAGGGCCCCTTCCTCTTGACCTGCCTCACACTCTCCTGGGTTGCCCACAGTGTCAGAGGCATGCTATAGAAAGTTGACTGTCACCAGTTTGTTCAGTAGATAGGCAGGGACATGAGTTCTAAGTAATGTGGATCTCACTTGGGGTTCTCCGTTTTGGGGAGGTCTCAGTGTGGAAGTGAAGGGTGGGTTGGTAAAGGGGTCTGTGGAAGTTAGACTGTGCTATGTGAAGGACTAGAGGGGTAAGGAAGGCCAGAGTGGGTGGGAATGGGTCCCCCACAGTCTGGCCATGGAGTCCCAGGCAGGTGTTTACTAAGCATTGTCAACTCTGAACCTCAGGAAGGTTTGGTTACCTCTCAGCATGTAGAGCACGTAGACTAGTAGTGCCCACATGCCAAGGGCACCTCCAGTCCAGGTGTTTGCTTCACTGCCTCTTAGCATCCCCACATTCAAATGGGGGCATTGTGTTATTAGTAAAGAAGAGTCCTGAGAAGCAAAGGCAGGTCAGATGTCAGGTGGAGTGGCTGAATGTGTGACTGGTCCCAAAGCTGTGACCACCCATTCTAGCTCAGCCCAGAGGTGGTTCTAATTCTGTTACCACTCTTAAGGGCCTGTAGTCTTTAAACCAGAGGTCAGCACATGCAGCTGGCAGGGCTGAGAGGGCCTGTGAGGGCAAGGGTCAGCATCCCGGAGCACCGGCAGCCAGCCCTACATTGGGACCAGAGTAGTAAGAGGGTGGTTCACAAAGGTCAGGGTCGTGAAAGGGACAGTGGAGTCTGGGTCAGGTCTGGCTGCCTCTTCACAGCTGCAGCACTCGCAGCTGGGAGCCTTGTTCCTCTGGGAAGGCAAGAGTCAGACTTGGAGCAACCCTGTGGTGGCTTTGAAGGTGACCTTGATGACAGGTTTGGGCCTGGTGAGACATACCTCTCTCCTTGATGTGACCCAGCCATACCGGGCAGTTCTGTTGAGCTTGTGCTGCTGCTGGCTCTACCTGAGGCTGGCAGGAAGGGCTATTCAGACACTCAGTGTTTCCTCTCTGACCTCACTGGCTGTAAGTGCTGTGTCCTTGGAAGAAGTGAGTGGGGCTGGTTGGCCACTTGAGATTCCTGCCCTTGAGGCAGCTAGAAAATGTCTTAGCTTTCCAGTTACTGTGAGACAGTTACAGATTGACAGCTTAATATGGCAATCTAATTTTCCTTCATCCTGAGGTTGGAGGGTACCCCTGAAGTCTACTGAGGGCCCTCTTCCTGGTTTACAGGGGAAAGAGGCAGGGAGCTCCCTGGGGTCCTATTTTGAGGGTCATTGATTCTGTTGTTGGGGCTCTGCCTTTATGACTAGTCACTTCCAAAGACCCCATCTCCTGAAACTGTTACCTTGAGAGTTAGAATTCGATATATAAATTGAGGGGACACAGACACTCAGTCCATGAGGGGGAGAGACTAGCTCTGTTTGAGGGGAGGCAGGAAGAAGGGAGGTGAGGAGACAGGCAGGGCCAACCAAGTGCCTGGTGTGTACAGCCAGCCAAGCACAGCCTCCTTTGTGGGGTTAACTGGAGGCAGGGGCTGGTCCAGAGGCCTCCACTACTGCTCTTCTGTGAGCTCTCTGCACTTCCCACTCAACTTGACATCACTTCAAACATCTCACTGTGGTCTTCCACAGGCAAACTGTGCCTCCTTGTCCTATTCTTCACAGAATCCCCCCTGAGAGGTCTCACCAGGCCTTCCCAGGCAAGATGCCTTCACTGTCTTTCCTATGGGATTTCCCTCAAGGAAACTGATCTGTGCTTTGATTTGTCACTGTCCTGTAAGCTCCTTGAAGGCAAGACCTGTCATGGTATGGGATGCACCTTGTTGGTGTTTCTGAGAGGTGGACACTCACAGGGCAGAACCTAAGTTTTCCCTTGCTGCAAACAAATTGCCACTGGTGTAGTAACTTAAAACCATGCAAATTTATGAGGTTAGATGGTCAGAAGTCCAGGTGGGCTTGACTGGGCTCTCTGTTCAGGACTTCACAGGTCCATGGTCGCAGTGTTGACCATCATGGGGAAGAATCTGAATCAGTCCCTTGAAATGCTGGATGTGAGAACTCTATGCCTTTTGGGCAAAACAGCCACATTCTCCTGCAAGGGTCTATCCTTGCTTCCTCTTGAAGCCCCTCCAAGCTGACATCCTTCTTATGGGTCCTTCTCATCCCATACTCACCTGGGCCTCTCATCCTGGGCATTGCTCTGACTTTTTCTTGAAAAGACCCTGTTTGAAGGGCTTGAGTTGTCATGTTGGGATACTAATTTATGGCATCTATGGGTTTGCCCCCACTGAAGAGAGAAGACTGTGTAGACATCACTGGGGTCTCTCTTAGACTTGTGTCCCAGGGTCCCCTGGGCAGGTGTTTGCTGAGTTGAGAAATCTGGGCAGGGAGCATGCCCTGAGGTAGTGATTGACTCATTCAATCTGTATTTTCCTAAAATGTTTTTGAACACTCAGAGAGAAATACTCACTGGAACAAGACATCAGAGAGAAAGAAGAGGCTATCAGACAAAAAACCAGTGAAGTCCAGGTAAGCACAGTGCTGGCTCTCGTCAGGTGGGCCTTGTGTCAGATGCCACCCAGTGGGGTATGTATGAGCTGCTGCTGTCCTTTACCTCAGGCTTCCTAGTCAGTGTTTTGTTCCCATAACTGTAGGTGATGGGGTGGGGTTGGGGGTGGGGGTGCTTATTTTTTTTATACAGTTGAGATTATAATTGACTTAATATAAAATACAGTTTTTGGGTGGACCCATTTGGTAGCTTTTAGCGTATTTACTATGTGCTTAATCTTTACCTCTGTTTAATTCCAGAGGATTTCATCTCTTCAAAAAGAAACTCACCCCCCCCTTGCAGTCATTCCCAGCCCTCTTCTTCTAGCCCCTTCTGTTTGCTTGCTGTCTATGAATTTGCCTATTCTAGACATTTTTATAAGTGAATTCACACTAGGTGTCCTTGTGTCGGGTCTCATACTCAGCACGATGTTTTCAAGGTTCATCCACGCTGTGTGGTGTCAGACCATAATTTCTTTTTATGACTCCACTGTGTGGAAGGACCACATTGTGTTTATTTGTGCTTTTGTTTAATAGACATTTGAGTGGTTCTACTTTTTGTATTTATAGTAAAGCTACCATGAACATTAATGTAAAATTTTTTGTGTGGATGTATGATTTCATTTCTCTTGGCATATACCTAAGTTTGAAATTGCTGAGTCATATACTATCTCTAGATTTTACCTGTTGAAGGACCCACACCCTTACAAAAAATGACTGTGTCATTTTAGATTCACTCTTGTAATGCATGGGGGTTCTGGTTTTTCTACATCCTTACCAACACTTCCCATTTTTTATTGCAGCCTTTCCAGTGGATGTGGTATGGTATTTCATTGCCCCTAGTAGATGATGCTCCTATGATGTTGAGTATCTTTGGTATGCCTGATGGCCATTTGTATAGCTTTTAGGAAAAAAGTGACTTCCCTTGTCCAGATTTTAATTGATTATATTTTTTTTATGACTGATTTGCAAATACTGTGTCCCATCTATAGTTTGTTTTTTCACTTTTTTTGAGATTAGGTCTTGCTATTTTTGCCTATGGAACCGCAGGCTCATGTTGCCCAGGGTACCACAGACTCAAGCAATCCCCAGTGTCAGCTTCCCAGGTAGCTGGGATTACAGGCACGTGCCCCCATGCCCAGCTATATATTTTTTGGAACTAGGTCTTGCTACATTGTCCCTAGCAGTACTTGAACCATGATCCCTGGTCTCTGCCATAGCATCCTAGGCTGCCGCTTATGGGCACATGCCACTGTGCCTGGCCTATGTTTTTTTACTTTTTTGATGATACTCTTTGAGGTACAATATTTTTAAGTTTTGGTAAAGTCCAGTTTATTTTACCTCTAGGTCTGTGACCTTTTCAGGACTAACTTTTGTATATGGTGTGAGGAAAAGATCAGATCTCATTCTTCTGCATGTGGAGATTCACTTGTCCCAGCTCCATCTTTTGAGGAAACTTCTTTCCCCCTACATGGTCTTGACCCCTTCTGGAAAAGCAGTTAACTGTGGATGTTTGGGTGTATTTCTGGATTCTTAGTTCTGACCCATTGGTCTGTATGTGCTTGTGCCGGTACCATACTGTCTTGATGACTTTACATTTATAGTGGCCTTTGAAAGTGAAGTGTTAGTCCTCCAACTTCAATCTTTTTTCAAGATTGTTTCGGTTATTCTGAGTCCTTGCATTTCTTTATGAACTTAGAATCAATGTGTCAATTTTTGTGCAAAGCCCGGCTGGGATTCCAGTGGGAATTGCATCAAGTTTATAGGTTAACTGGGTTATTTCTTTTTGCTCTAATACACCTACCCAACCCCAGTGCCCTTCTTATTCACACACTGGAAATTCTTTTTCCCTGTGGGACTCTTGGATGGTTTCTTCTCTGTTACAGAATGGAATATAGACATATATACTGGACCAACCTTCCTCCCTCCTTCATCTCTTCCTTACCCATCACTTGTCCTTCCTCAGATGTGGCAGATTCACATCTCTGCCACTAACACCCTACTCAAACATCCTGTATTTTCTCTCCTAAACTTGTCAGGCTCAAGAGTCATTCTCAAATGAAAGTTTGAATCTAGCAGATTGGGGAGTAGAGAATTTAGCTCCCCAAATGGGCATTTGCTGCCATGGGAGGAAACATCTGAGATGTTTTTGTAGGGAGAGGGAAACCCTGCATTTCTTTCTGATTTCTCTTGAAATGCCTTCAACCACCACAGCCTTACTACTCTATCTTCCCTTATCCTCAGAAAACTCTCAAATTCATCATGGCTTGTACTGAAGCTTCCCAGCCAGTCCCTCCTAATAGAAATTGCATTGTTTACAGCTTTTGCTCTCACAGGCCTTCCATGCATACCTCTCTGGGATCCTTTCTTAGAAATGGCACAGTCCAAGGAGACTCTCCTCTGCTGGCCTCCGTGATAAATGCTGTACTTGGGAAGCTTTAGCATTGCAGATGCTTTGGTATAGCCTGCAGCATGGCTTTTGCTGCCCTCATTCCTCTTCCCTTTCTTCTGGCTAGAGTGTGACACCCTTGACCCTTACTGCCCCCTGTGGTGTCTCCTCAAGGCCTCCTGGGAATTTCTTCCTGTTTGTCCTTTGGGTCCATCCTAATTAGTGCTTCCTTGGCAGTCTTCTTCACCTGTGCAGTGTTGACTCTGTCTTCCCATGTCCCTGTGACTCCCACCAATAGCTCCTGTGCTGTTCCTTAGTCCTATTCATTTCTGTTCATTTGTATTTGGGTAATGTCTCTTGGTACCCCACTCCAGGCCACAGTTCACTGAAGAGAAAGGGGTGGAGGTCTGGTTCTTCTGTTGGGCTACCCAACCCCATCTTCCTGGCCCCTGGCCTCTCAGGCTATCATTGGATATTTGTTGAGGAATTCAGTGAGAGATTGAACCCAGGTGCAGGCTGACATACACATGTAGGTGGCAGGTGTGTGCAGGATGCTGAGTTTGCAGTGGGGTAGAGTTTTAGGTCATCTAAAGGCTCCAACCCTGGCTGTGATCATGTAATCTTGAATATGCCCTGTTTTCTGCATTCTCAAGTAAATTCATACTGCCCTTCTTTAGGAATTACAAAATGATCTAGATCGGGAAACTAGCAGTCTTCAAGAGCTGGAAGCTCAGAAACAGGATGCCCAGGACCGCTTGGATGAAATGGACCAGCAGAAGGCCAAGCTCCGTGACATGCTCAGTGACGTCAGGCAGAAGTGCCAGGATGAGACCCAAATGGTGAGTTGGAGCTTCCTGAATTACTCTGTGCTCAAGAGACCTTGAGACCCAGACAGCCTACTGGTTAATCAGTTTCTGAATGTGTCATTTGGAAAAGCATCTGAGCATTAGTGACCCAACTTTAGCCTCACCCACTGAGCATAGCTGTGAATAGCTTGGGTTCCCATAAACTTGTGTGTGAACATCTCCCTACCGCCCAACCCAGGCCTCGTAGCACATGGTCCAGGACCCCTCTCTTCTTTTCTTTGCTCATGTGGTGTCCACTGCTGGTTGGAAACTAGGGAGTCTGCAGCCTCACATGTTTCCCCTGAGGCTTCTGGTCACATACCTCCTTACCCCAAGTGATTTCATGGTTTTATAGGGACTAGCATGTCTATCTTGACATATCCGTCTTTAATTTGGGTGTTGAGAGTAGGCCCTGCAAGGAAGCCAGGTATCTGACAGGCTGGTGTCCACTTCCCAAATTGGGTCTTTTCAAAAATCCTTAGTCGTTTTCCATCTCATTTTAGATCTCCTCATTGAAAACCCAGATCCAATCTCAGGAATCCGACCTCAAATCCCAGGAAGATGACCTAAACCGGGCCAAATCAGAGCTGAACCGGCTGCAACAAGAGGAGACACAGCTGGAACAGAGCATCCAGGCTGGGAAGGTCCAATTGGAAACTATCATCAAGTCCCTCAAGTCCACACAAGATGAAATCAACCAGGTATCCATAGGGGTGAACTTGTGACCACCTGCAGCTCAGGCTTTTCTGGGGTCTTCTGCTTAGTGGAGTGGCCACTGTGAGCTGTTATATCTGTGTGTGTTACAGGCAAGTGTGAGTGTGTGCTGCTCTCCTTTGCTGTCACCCACCTCATTTATGTTCGGTTCTCTTCTTGGAAACTCATCTGGAGATTAAGCATCAGACAATCTCTGAGCAAGTGTTCCAGCATCTTTCTGACTTTGCCTTGCTGACCTTTGATCCTACCTGAGCATATGTCACATTATGTTACCAGCTCCCACCAGCCGTGTCCTTGTACAAACAAGAGGGATAGGGACTGAGATACCTGCCAAGGACCTTTCTGTTCCTTGCCATTTGAAGATTGGCACATCGAGGAAGTCCCACCTGTACAGTGCATCAGCTCACATCATGCCCTGGTCCAGTTCTGGAGGCTGCCAGCATTCCCATCTCATCTCCCTCCCCTGCTCATCAGCTGATGGAGGGCTCTTTTCTTACTCCCTTGTATTGAATGACCCTCCTTGCTGGCCCTTAGTTATCCCATATGCTGGATAGATGTGATGTTTGCCCTTGGCAGTATTGAAATTGCTACTCATGCATTCTTCCTTGACTGAATCCATGTCTTTTTCTTTTTGCCAGCGTATGGACAAATGTTTACACTTGAGGACCCAATATTCTTTAATGTGCTTTTTTGTTTAATTACTTTCTGTAGGGTTCTTATAAATCTTTACCTTCCCAGCCCTTAGTATTTGTTAAATGTAAATAGGAGTCAATATCTAAGTTCATATTATTGACAATGATGATTGTAATAAGAGCTGCTGTTTATCATATCTGTATGTGGGGTGGGGGTGTGGGGAGCAGAGAGGAGAGAGAGAGAGAGAGAGAGAGAGAGAGAGAGAGAGAGAGAGGAACAGAGGTCCTGCAAATACTGTAAGAGGTATTTTACCCATAATACCTAATTCTCCATTTTGGAGAAGAGGAAACAGGTTAGGTCACTATCCTGAAATCACACAATATATGGGAGACAAACATGCATCAGGGTTTGTCTAGCTTCAGCAAATCTCTTCCTTCCCCTAGCCTTCCCTCCCTCCTCCAGGAACAAGGGGGAGCAAATGGGGTAATGGCAGCCCATGAAAGAAAATGGCTGTTGAATATAATTTTGAACTGATTGACAGTCTAGATCTTACCTGACCTCTGTCTGTTCATGTCGACAAATGAATGTGGTGATTGGGCCATCTCTCTGTGGATGGGTAATTCAGTTCTTCATGTGAATTGTTGGGGGTTGGATATTAAGAGAGAGAAATATGCTGCCCAACACAGTTCCCCAAAGCCTCATGTGTTGTTGGTCATGTCTCTGTTGTGCAGGCAAGAAGCAAGCTCTCCCAGCTACATGACAGCCACCAGGAAGCCCAGGAGCAGTTTGACCAGGCGCTTGATGGAGCCCGAGGCGCCAGCCTGACCAATCTAGCTGACCTGAGCGAGGGCGTCTCCTTGACAGACAGGGTCGGTTTTGGAGCCATGGTAAAGGTCGAATAAACGTGTCCTAGTCCTGGATTAAGCCTCAGGTTGTGAACAGAGAATGCCCTGCTTGCCAGAGTCATTTCCTGCCAACCTCAGTTCTAGCCAGGGGCAGGGTTCTTATTTTTTTCTGCTGCTCTGCATGTCCCTATTGTCCCTGAAGACTGGCATCTGGGCAAAGCCAGGGATGGGCCAAATATTTTGAAAAGCCTGCTTTACTGCCATTTCTGTTTAATAGAGGACTTCTTAAACCAAAGTTGGAGCAGTCTCTTCCCACACTGTGAAACCCCACCTCCTGCTAACTGAGGGACTGGGGGAATGTTTGTGTGTTTACCATTAGAGCACCTTGGAGATCAGATGGACCCATAAAGAACAAGAAAATGACAGCTCTCTCGGGGCTTTCCTGGTTCACCTATAAATTGGCTTCTCTCTTGAAATTCTGATTGTATCTAACACTTTATTTCAAACGTAATGGCCCTATTGGTCTCACTTTATACCCGAGGGATTGGTGGCCTCTTTGGTGTTTATGGGTTCTGGGACCACTGACAGGCGGCAGGTATCAGTCACATGCCCCTGTCCCTGCCACAGTTTGCCACTGCAACCTCAACCTTGGCTCATGCTGTTTCCAGTTGAGTTTGGCTGAGGGAACTGATGAGATGAGTTGTTTCTTGAAGGATTTTTTTGTGCTCTGCTTGGCTGGCCCTGCCTCTTCTGCCTCCTGGATTGTCTTCTTTGAACCCTCCTCCTGCTCCCTGTCTGTGTGCTTTTGGAGTCCTTTTGCTGTCTTAATATGCCTCTCTCTTAACAAGACTTGGCCCTTTAAGTTCATTCGTTGACATGTTTCTTTCCTCAGTAGCCAAGTACTCAATCCCAGGAATCTGCAGGGAACTTAATGCCTTCTCTAAATAACTTAAAAAGCACGGTGGGGGTGCTTACCTTTTGCCCACTGCTGCCTCCCTCTGCCTTTCAGATACTCCTTTTTAGGGACCTCTGGAGGTTTCTGTACATTCTGGGCCCTTTGGTAGCTTTACTGTCTGAATTATACGATGAATATTAGTTCGTCATGAATTGTGTGAGGCAGGAATGCCACTGGATTGTCTGGCTGTCATGGTGTGTCTCAGCTTCCCAGCAGACTCTCTCTGTCTCATCTGCCTTTGTTACTCTTGCTTTATTCATGGATACCTCACCCTTAAATCCTTCTGCAGGTTTTGATACAGTTGTTTTCCCTGGGTGAATGTTTGACAGGATAGTGGCAATTCCGAAGTAACCTGTGACATCCCTCACCCCCATTGTTTACCTTTCTTTATTTTTAATCATCTCATAAGTGGGACAAAGTTTACATGATAGTCTTGGGATATTGATGTCAGATATGCTATGTAGAAATTTGCACCAAGTCTCTGAAAGAAAACTTATATTTATCTTGTATAAATACAGTGTTTAAAGCATTATTTTGGGATTTGTTTCCATTTCTTAATAAACAGATTGAAGAGGGCTTTTTGTTTACTCCTGAACATTTCAAAACTGCTTCAGAGAGGGGATAAAAGGGAAGGGCTTAGTTCTCTAAGACCAGTGCAATCACAGAGGTGTATCTTAAACTTTCTAAGTCTGGACACTTCTACCAAAATAACTTGTTGTAGTGTTTTGCTCACATGGTATTACTTTGCCCAAGTGTCATAGAATTCTTAAATCCACATTATTCCTCTCCTTTCATCTGAAGTTAGAATACTGGCCTCTTGCCCTTGATGACAATACCTTAACCAGCCTGTGCCATCAATAAGGTGTTTATTCATACCAGACTGACGTATGCCTTATTGAGGACTCATCAGGAGAGATTGGGTTGTCGGTCATGTTTGACCCCAGGGACCTGCTCAAGATGGTGTTGTCAAACTCTCCAGGGCCCATTATTAAATAAAAGTTTTGTAAATTACCTCTGGAACTTGAAATCAGCCACTATGGGATTAATTATACTTAAGAATTGGCAGACGTTTGCATTCAAGCTGTTTTTTCCCCTGGAGCTTGGGTTCCAACTTGCGCCCCCCCCCCCCCCCCCCCCATTCTTCTATGATATGGGACTGTCAACAAAAATGGCTCCAATTCCCTTCTAGACTGGCCATGTCTTTTTCCTAGAAAATGCAGACCTTAAGGCGAGTCACCGAACTTGTTGTTGAAGGTATTTTAGTTCTGCCAAGGAGAATATCCTCCAAACCCATGCAGGTCTGAACCTGGCAGGTGATTCAGTTCTCACTGGAAAGTGACCAATGGATCATGACATTTGCAGCAGGGGAAATCTAGTTTTTTGCTCCAAATATGAAATGGCCTCAAACTGCAGTGAATACTGTGACAACATGAAGCCTGCTGGGGTCTTCTTGAAGATGGGAAATGGTTGTCTCCTCAGGCAAGCAATTGCTCCTGGGAGGTTGCAGGCCCAGTATGCTCAGGGGCCTTGTGGCCCAAACCCCAGAATCAGTCTCTTCCCTGCCCTCGTCTTCTCTTTTTTAGTGGTCTTCAAATGATAGTTGAAAACATTAATAAACACAAAGCACAACCAACTTGTATAGTCACACCAATTAAAAAGTAGTAGGAGCTTTCATTTTGAGGCCAAGTTAGTGTTCCTAATATACTTCTTTGTCCAGTTGTTACCTCTCTCTGTCTTCCTTTTGGAAACCATCCAACCACCTCCCTGTGCAGTGTGAGGGGGTTTCTTTACCACTGTGGTCTCCCAGCTTCCTTAGATCAGGACTTGTAAGTCAATTTTATCTGTGTCCAAGAGTCCCATCAAACACTTGTTGGCACCTGCGTCTTGTGATCCTTATGCTGTCCATGCCAACTGGGGGTTCAGTGCTCGGACACCTGTACCTACTTGCCTAAGAATCCGGCTCGGCTACCCCCTTGGGCAGCCCTTTGGTTGGAGTATCCAGATAATTTTTCCCAGGTAAGAAAAATCTGCAATCATCCAAGGGCAGGGGTGTTGGTCCTTCCTTCCTGTCAGCCTAACACCTGAGCACGGTCTTGCTCCCCCAAGTGGACAGCCTGGGTCTGCTGATGCCTTTGCAGGGATATTCCTGTGATACATTTGTTGTCATTACTGTCACCATTGTTCATATTTTTTGCTGAAGCCCTGAATCTTTCCTTACTAGGTTCTGGTCATTTGGAATAATGGCTGTATCATCACCCAGCCCATTATGCTCACACATCTGTCAAACTCAGCTCAGTGAGGGTGTTGTGCTTTTGTATGTCCCAATTACAGAAACCTTCATGTTTTCACTGAGGGTGTGTCTCTAGTCACCAAAATAGATTCTGAATTGCTAAACCGAGTACGTTGTTCCTGTGCACATTGCTAGTCCCCTCTCTTGGCCCTTTCCACTATAAACATGTACTCTTCAGAAGCAAACTTTTTTTTTCTTCTGCTTTAGATATACTTGTTTGTTTCTAGAAATAAGTGCTTTTTTTAAAAAAAATGCAAAGTATTGAATATGCTCTAGTGATTCTAACTGCATGAGTTCTTGTTTCCTCCCAGGATGTAAAGTGTGTTTCTTGGTGTGGAAATGGTGCTTGTTTAAAATGCCCACTAGGTATATACTCACTGACAAAAAGATGGTTGAGGGTAGCCACATCTTTGAATGAGGCCTTTGCTACAATTTTGAGTGGCTCCTTACATTTTCTTTTTTGAAAGTTCAAAAAAAATACTGCCTTTTTAAAGACTCAGTGATTAGAAAAAAATTAATTGTGGTGTAAAATGCCACATAATATAAAATTTGCATCTTCACCATTTTTAAGTAAACTGTTTAGTAGTGCTCAGTTCATTGACATTGTTGTGCAAATAAACGCCAGAGATTTCTCATCTTCACAAACTGAAGTCCTGTTCCCAGTAAATACTCCCCAGCCTCTGGCACCCACCATTCTACTTTCTGTCTCTTAAGAATATCACTTCTCTAGAGACCTCATATAAGTGAAATCTGACAGTGTCCCCAGGTTCATCCATTAGCATGTGTCAAAAATGCCTTCCTTTTTAAGACTGAATGATATTCCATTACATATGCAGTCATGCCTTGCTTACCTGTGGAGATACCTCATGAGAAATGTGTTGTGTGTGAACATCATAGAGTGTAATTATACAAGGCTAGATCATACAGCATACTATACACCCAGGCTACACAGTGTAGCCTGTAGGGACCAGCACCATATATAAGGTAGGTTCACTGAATATTAAATGATGCTCTATATACCACAGCTTCTTTATACACTCATCCATTGGTGGAAATTTGGGCTGCTTCCTCTCAAGATTATTCTCAGTACATTTTTATTTTAGAAGGTTATCAGGCTTACAGAAAAACAGGGATAGAGGAGAGAATCTCCACATGTTCCAGGCTCCGACTCCTCATCACAGGCGTCTTATGTGTCACAACTAATGAGGTGGTGTAGATATACATGGTTATTAGCTAAAATCCACGTTCTTGAATGATTTTTTTTTAAATCATTTTTAGTTTCACTTAAAAGGGAAATGTGAGTTACGTATGACATTCTGTACTGTGTTTTATATCTGAAATAATAAAATCCCTGTCCTTTCTCTTCACAAAACTACAGGATGATCCTTTCAAAAATAAAGCCTTGTTATTTAGCAACAACACACAAGAATTGCATCCAGATCCTTTTCAAGCTGAAGATCCCTTCAAATCTGACCCATTTAAAGGAGCTGATCCCTTCAAAGGTATCTCACTTGGGGGAGCCCCCTTTCACATAGAAAGGCTGCTATTTGGTGCCATTTAGCATAGTTAGTGTGACACCATCTGAAATAGAAGAGGGAAGGGATTATTTGAGCTTAATGAGTCCCTTGAGTTTTCTACTCTAGTTAACAAAAGAGCTGAGTACTTGGGGTATCTGGAAGGGTGGGTTCCAATTTCACATGATGCCCCATTAAAGCTGGGTTGACCCTGAAGATCTCCATTCTGGTCCCCCAGAGGGAGAATCCTTCCCTAGTCACCTCACAGGGTTGAGACGATAGTCAGATGATGTCAGATTTGAAGACCATGAAAGTACCCAGTAAGCAGATTCCCACAGCATCTCAGATCTCCACCTTGTGAGCTTCCTCCAGAGCCATACAGAAGTCAAAAATGTCAGAAGAATTCTAGAAATAAGGTTTCCTATATTTCTCTATTTTAGAGCAGAGCAGTATTTCCAAGAAAGCTCCCTGTAGGTTTCTGAGAAAAAATTCGGAGGCTAGGGGAGGCCAATGGATCTCTTTCCCAGTGTTGAACTGGGGTTGAAGCACCATAGCTTGGGAGGTGAAAGAGGCAGTCCCTCACACTCTGCCTTAAGACTGGCATGCAGAAGACAACTGGGCATCTGAGGGAGATGGGAGGCAGCTGAGACATAGGAGCAAAACCCAACACAGAGGTAATATGTCCTGGCGCTTTCCTGACCAGTCCAGGGAGCAGCCAGCTGTGCTTCCATTTCATCTTCAATGTCTCAGCCGGTGCTGCTCCTGTGCTCCCACTGGGGATGCCAAGAACATTTCTGCCACACAGCTCAATGTTCCTCTCTAACCTAGGTGACCCATTCCAGAGTGACCCTTTTGCAGAACAACAGACAGCTTCAGCAGGTAAGAAAGCCTGTGGTAAAAGCTGTTCATATTGTGGGAAATGGACAGACACCTTCCAGCCTCCTCCTGAAGCGCTCCTGTGATGTGGCACAGGGGTATAGTTTCGGAAGGATATGGTAGTGACACCATCCCTCCTGGTCAGTCTGATGCCCTTTTGCCTATCCTGCGCACCAGGATCAACAGAAAGAAATAAGCTCCTGGTACCGGCATTTATTTGATGGTGCTTTGGGAAGCTTGATCTCTTGTACCTGCTGTTTCACTTTGTCATCTCAGTGGTGTCCATGCTCGGTGGAACTTCTATCACCACATCCAGAGTCACAACAGCATTGGGAAAGATAGCCAGAACCTTGCATGAAATCTTAGTGTTCTATTTCCTTCTGGTGACAGTGTCTTACCTCTTCATCCCGTCACCGTGCACACCCCCACCCCCCATCCAAGGGGAAGGAGCATACTGGATGTGGTGTGGGGACCATGCTGCTTGTTTGTTTTTATTGAGGTGAAATTCACATAGAGTGAACCATTTAAAAGTACACATTTCAGTGGCATCCAGCACATTTTAGCATATTATGCAACTATCACTATCTAGTTCCAGAACATTCCATCACCCCAGAAGGAAACCTCATCTCAAGGGGCAGTCACATCTCTTTCCCCTGCCCCTTACAGCCATTAATATGTTGTATGTGGATTTAACCATGTTGTTTACTTTTATTACTGTTAAAATGTTTTATTGAGGTTAATTTATACACAACAAAATTTGCCTAATTTAAGTGTGTAGTGATATCAATCTTGATAAATATGTCCAGTTGTATGGGATTGAGAACATTTCCCTTATTCCTTAAGGTCACTTAGTCCTCCCCTACTCCCAGGTCTGTGGTAACCACTGACTTCTTTTTTGTCACCTTGGGTTTTGCCTTTTCTAGAATTTCATATAAATAGCATTCATCAGTTACATTTTCTTTAATTTGTAATGAAGAATTACACTAAATGTAATGAAGAATTTTTTCCTTTTCTCCCCTAAACACTTAGACCCATTTGGAGGGGATCCTTTCAAAGAAAGTGATCCATTCCGAGGCTCTGCCCCTGATGACTTCTTTAAGAAGCAGACAAAGAATGACCCGTTTACCTCAGACCCATTCACGAAAAACCCATCCTTACCTTCCAAGGTGAGTAACGCTGGAAAGGCGTGGATGTTGAATGGCACATGAATGAAAGCAACCCTTCCATGTCCCCTGTTACTTAGGGAACCGTTCTTCTAATTCTTCACTCGCTTCCCTTGACAGATGTGGGTCTTGGGTGTTGCGTGAGGACTTGCAGGAACTGGGCCACTGGCCAAGTCTGTTCCTAGGTTTGTGATCACCAGTTCCTGTGACGGTCACCTGGTCCTGTGAAGCAATGTCATGTCCAGTGCTGATCTGTGCCTCCATTATTTAACGCAGGACCCCAGCTCTCTGCTCTTATTACCCCACGGCATCTCTTCCGTGGCATCCCAAGACAAAGCATCTCACAGTGCTCTGCCTTCACATGCTGCTCTACCGTCCCTAGGGAACAGTGCTGATGGTGACACTGGGGATCAGGTTGCCTCTGAGGACAACATATTTTTTATGTTTCTAATCCTTTTAAATTTATTGTGGTCACATCAGTGAGAAACCCACATCTGCAGCTCGGCAGCACCTAGTGTGAAGGCACACTGCACCCCCTCCCCCAGCATGTGGTAAACCACATATTCTGCACAATGATAGGTTTGGTGTCAATATAGGGTTAAAAAATTTAAAAAGTGACTTTGTGATTGACTAGGGGAATTTTTATGTATAAATGAGTGCAGTTTATATCTTTCTCACTGTATCTCTGTCCCTACCTTATTCACTCCCTGGGTTTTCCTTTTTCTAAAGACCTATGGGTCTACAGCTCTAGACCCAGAGATCCTGGAAAGTGGGGTTAATCTGTAACACTTA
>PVHY01023193.1:0-21258 GCA_004024945.1 Uropsilus gracilis | reverse complement strand
ACACGCTGGACTGGCAAAGTTCAGAGTGGAGTAAAGAGATTATCTGATGTACAAGTTCTTAAGTTTTCATAAAGTTAAATTCATAAACTAAAACAAAAAAGAATGACAAAAAGGCCAGGCACGGTCTTTCCTCCAGTGAATGATCTTGGCATCTTTGTAAAAATCAATTGATCACATACATGGAGATTTATTTCTGTGCTCTCCATTCTCTTCCACTGGTCTTTATTCCAGTTCCACGCTGTTTCAATGACTTCAGCTTTCTACTAAGATTTGAAATCAGGAAGTGTATTTCAGTTTAAAATTCTATATGAATTTTAGGATGTGTCTATTTTTGCAAAAACAAACAAAACACAAAAGGTCATTGGAATTTTGATAGGGATTACATTGAATTTTTAGTTAAAATTTAATCAACTTTCATAAATGTTTTAGAATTTTTCATTGTACAAGTCTTTTTAACTGGTTGGTTAAGCTGACTCTTAAATATTGTATTATTTTTGATGCATGCAATAATAGATGGAATTGTTTTCTAATTTTCATTCAGATTGTTCATTGCTCAAGTATAGGAGTACGGCTCATTTTGTTTCCTGCTAATTTGCTGAATTCATTTACGCTAGGGTTTTTTTTTTTTTTTTGTAGAATCTATAGCATTTTTTACATATAAGATCATCTGCAAAGAAAGATGTTACTTCTATTTTAGATTTTCTGTATTTCTATCTCTTGTGTAATTGCTCTGGCTAGTATTTCCAGTATTATGTTCAATAGAAGTGATGTAACTAGGCATCCTGTCCTTGTTCCTGACTTTAGAGGAAAAGTTTTCAGTCTTTCCTCATTGCTGTGTTTTTCATATATGACTATTATTATGTTGAGGTGGTTTTTTTCTATATTGCATTTATTGTTTTTGTTGTGAAAAGGTATTAAATTTTGTCAAATTCTTGGTCTGCATCAACAGTAAAAACAAAGAAACAATGAAAATGCTGTCTTTTTTTTACTTCATTCTGTTGATGTGGCATAGTACTGAGCCATTTTTATATTTTGAACTAATCTTGCATTCTAGGAATAAATTCACTTGGTCATGATGTATAGTCTTTTTAATAGTGATGAATTATGTTAGTATTTTCTTGAGGGTGCTTTTTTTAAAAATCAATGTTCAAAAAAGATATTATTCTATAATTTTCTGGTAGTATAGTTGCCAGGTATTATTATAAAGATAATGATGACATTATAGGAAAACTTAGTGCTCCCTTCAATTTTTTGGGAAGTTTGAGGAGGACTGGTTTTAATTCTTTAAACGTTTGACAGAATTCTCCAGGGAAACCATTAGGTCCAGGACTCTTCTTTATTGGGAGATTATAGCTGATTCAATATTCCTACTAGGTATAAGTTTATTCAGATTTTCTATTTCTTCCTGTTTTAGCTCTTGTAGGTATTTTACTTCCAGAAATTTGTCCATTTTATCTGTTACCCCAATTTGTTGATGCAAAATTGTTCATAGTACTCTCATAATCCTTTTAAACTATGAGAATCAGGGTAATGACTTCACTTTCTGGTTTAATTCATAAACATCTTTTATTCATAAAGATTTGTCAATCTTGGTCATTTCAAAGAATCAATATTTTATTTATTTTCCTATACTCTATTTTATCTCTGCTCCAATCTTAATTGTTTCATTAATTCTGCTAGTGTCAGGTTTAGTCTGTTCTAATTCCTTAAGTTGTAAAGTTTGGAAGCTGATAAGGTTACAGGAAACAAATTTCCACTCTATCACTGCTGTTCCATAGATTTTAGTTAAATTGTTTTCATTTTCATTTAACTTAAGTATTTTTATTATTTTCCCCACTATTTTTGATACATTTTGTAGTTTAAAAATGTATTGTTTAATTTCTGCAATTTTTAAAAAAAATCTGTGCGTAATGACTACCCCTACCAGTTATTAAAATACATTTAAGGGCCTCTATAATTAGACCATTAAGGCACTGGCATAGACAAACAGATTAGTGGAAAAGAATAAAAGATTCAGATTAGATCTGATTGAATTAAATCAAAATTCATATGAAAAGTTAGTTTTGACAAAGATGGCATTTCATTTAAAAAATTTTTTTTTTCAGTTTATTTATTTGTATTTTTTCTTACTGTTTGCTACCATAGCTTGTGTTTGTAAGCATGGTCCTCCTCCTCCCTCCTCCCCCCCTTCTTCTGGTCCCCACTCTGGTCACTCCAGTTCCTTTCTTGTTCTTGGTTACTGGCTGATGGTTGGTCCACTGGTCTCTTTGTGTTCTTTCTGAAGCACTGTCCTACTGGGTGAAGTCCTGAATTCCTAGGGAACTGCAGACCAGACTTACCAGTTCTCCATGAATAACCTTGGAGCAAGTGGCCCTTCTGAGCATGTTGGCAAACCTCCTGTAGATTTGGTGTGTGGAGTGGCTCTCCCCATTTTTTGTTGACACTTCTTTATGGCTTTGTTGTTGCCCCATTGAGATGGAGGAATCCTTGCTCATGTTGAAAATGTCTCTGGGTGGGGAGTTTAGCCCCAGCACCAGAAATGTTGTTGATGTTCTTTCCTCTCTTTCACAACACCTTGAATCCTGGAGTTCCAGCCATACTTTTTTTGGGCTATGTTTAGGGTCTTTATTTCTCCGTTTCTTCTAGTACATCTGATAGGGTTGTTTTTCTCATTCAAGTTGGGGAATGGCTGAGGGAGTAATGAACCAGAGGAGGACCCCCCAGAACTCGCACCCCAGCAATTATCAGGCCCCCACTTCTCCAATATGGAGGAGGAAGGGATGGAGCCCTGGGCTGCCTGAAGGTTGCCTTAGCTTCCCATGGAGAGAAGCAGCTTACCTGCTCTCCTGTGTCCTCTGCTCAGAGAGGGCACCCTTCCCAGGGCCTCCTCTTCAGGCTGCAGAACCTGAAGGGGGTGTGATCCCTCCCACCCAGACTCTGAGGTGGAGAGGGGCGGAGCCCCCGGCCCCATGGAGGTAGGTAGGTAGCTAATTTCTGCAATTTTGTACTAAAGAACTCATGCAACACAATAAAAAGAAAATAACCAATGAGGAAAAATGGTCAGAAGAGATAGACTCTTCTTCAAATAAGACATAAGGATGACAAACAAGCCTATGAAAAAAATGCTCATCATGCAAATCAAAACCATGAGATACCACCGCATACCTGTTAAAATGTTACATTATCAACAATACCAGAAACAACAAATGTTAGCAAGACTAAGGAGAAAAAGCGTGGAAGGTTTTCAAAATATTAAAAATAGACATGCCATATAATCCAGAAACACAACTCCTCAGTATCTAGCCAAAGAATCCAAAAATATCAATTCAAAGGGACATAGGGGTATGCCTATACTTAGTGCAGATTTATAACAGCCAAGTTATAAAAACAACCTAAGTGCCCAACAATGGAAGAGTGAATAAAGGAAATGTGGCACACACACAGGAATAATAATCTATTAAGACTATCATTGTAGAACTATTTCTTTCTTTAATTCCATCAGCATTTGTTTCATATATATATTTTTGTTTGTTTGTTTGTTTGTTTTTTGTTTGTTTTTTGAGACTAGGTCTCGCTATTTTTGCCCGTGGAACTGCAGGTTCAAGCTGCCCGGGGTACCACAGACTCAAGCAATTCCCAGCCTCAGCTTCCCAGGTAACTGCGATTACAGGTCTGTGTCACCACGCCCAGCTATTATTTTGGGACTAGGTCTCACTATGGGCCCCAGGTGGGACTCGAACCACGATCCCTAGCCCCGGCCACTTCATAGGCTGAAGCTTACAGGCACGAGCCACCGTGCCCAGCCTTGTTTCATATATTTTGATGTTCTTTTTTAAAATTTTTTTTCATTTTGATATCTTATCACTGGGTGCATAAATGTTGTTATACCCCCTTACTGTTTTGAATTATTTATCTTTTTTGTTTCCTGTACCTTTACAGAGAATCTATTTTGTCTGATATTAGTCATTTCCATTCTCCTTTAGTTATTATTTGCCTACAGTATCTATTCCCATCCTTTCACTATCAACCTACCTGTGTCTTTGGACACAAGTAAATGTGTTTTTATTCATTGGGTCAGTTAATTAAAGAGCTTAATCCACTGATATTAAAGAGCTTAATTAAAGAGCTTAATCCACTGACATTTAAAGTGACTGTAGATAAGTATTTGCTTCTGTTATTGTGCTATTTTCCCCCCATAAGCTTTATATCTAATTCATGCCTCATGTCTTGCATTGTTGTCTTCCTTTGTGTTTAAGTTGACTTTGTTAAACAGGGCAAATAACCTTTGATCAGAAATACTAAAACAGTAAACTACATTAGCAGAGTCTCAATCTAAGGATCTTACAGAAATGATTACATTGCATTACGTGAACTCACCAAACATAATATAATACTGAGACTTTCCATTCAGTTTCTTTTGATCCACATCTGCAGGGAAGATCTTGATGTACCCCCCTCCACAGTCCATCTTCTGCTCATGTTTCACTGTGTACTGAATCACCAGAGTCTTCCCTTTATTACTAAATGGTTTGAACCGTGCAGAGATGGCATAAAATCGGCCATTTTGAGTGGTTTGCAGACCTTTAAATAAAAAGTACTCATGAAAGATTAGTAATGTCATTATGCTCATTGATGCAAGGAAGTTGTCTTTTCTCCACCCCCAAGGGACACAGAACTTCTATTTCACACCCAGAGATGTTTTTGTATTTAATATGCCAGTATTTACTTAATTATAAAAACACTTCAAGTTTAAGTGAAAAGCTAATTATACCCAAAAGGTTAATTTTGCTTTCATTAGTCTGTCAAAGGATAGGAATATACAGTAGAATCTGGACTTTATGGCTAGAAAAACATCCAAGTAGGCCCAGGAAGTGTAAAGTTCAAGCCTATGTTGTTCAAGGATCAAGGATCAACTGCACAATGAAGCTTGAGTAACAACTGAACTTTTAAAAAGGGTACCATTTTTCCTTAGTTATCACCTTAAAATAGCTACTTAAGACACAACTGTTGGAGGGTAGTGTTGATTTGAGAAAAAAAAAATGCCTTGTGGCACTGACTGAACTAGTCTGTAGGTGGTATTTGTGTGGTAGCTCTGTTCTTGAAGATACATCTTTGGTTGGGCAAATCATCCCACACTTGGATTTATAAGTTTAAGTATTCAGTTTAAGACCAAAACCACCTTTCAGCAGACATAGGCAATCCTAAACTTGCATTGCAGTTTGTCAAAACAAACCTGAAAACAGAGCCAGTTTTGTTATAACCTATCCTTCCTTGTTCCACACTCTGGCCCCCATAGCTGCCTACGCAACCTTTATAAACTTGGCATTTTGTATCAGTATGTCTAAGCCTGAACTGGTGACCCCTCGATCCCTCCTCCTCTTTTATGTCTTCCATTCTTACCCCATCCTACCTCTTTTCAAGTAATATGAAACCCCTCCGACTACTATCTAGGCTATTACTAAGGCCATAAGATTCATCATCTTCCTGTGTCTTGACATCTCTATACCTACCTTTCCCCCCATGGTTTCTCACTACTTCTCATCTCTGACAAATTTATCTTCATCGTTCCACCCATGGCTTTTATGCTTTGGTCTCAGGAGACCATAAAAGGATAACTTATCCCATATGTACTCTCAGTAGACAAGTGCTAGAGTGAATTAAATGTACCAAATTTCAGGATCCCAGATTGGAGAAAGACTCCAAGTGATTCCAAGTGGGAACCTCAGTTCTTGGACAAGCTTCATGGAACAACCTGTTTTATTTTCACTACTTTTTTTTTTTTTATCACATAGGCTAATTCTGACTATTTGGGGTAACATTTATCTTACAAAACAATACACGCACAATCCAAAGTCAGAGGTTGCTGAACTGAGGGCAACATTAGAGTCATAGGGCGAAATGTAAGTTGAGTGGACAGTGATGACAAGGGAATCTTAAGTAAATCAAGGATTGGTGAATTTCATCTGTAAGAGTAAATATTTCAGACATTGTGGGTTATTCAGTCTCTGCCCTAACTAGTGGATTCTGCCCTTACAGCATGAAAGCAGCCATAGACTATATGTAAATGAGTAGGCACAGTTGTATTTCATTAAAACTTTGTAGACAAAGAAATTTTCATACATGTCATTAAATATTACAAAATTTCTATGTGTCACAAAATACCATTCCACTTTCTATTTTCCCACAACCAAGAGTCAATGTAAAAACTATCTGTAAACTATATAAAAACTATTGCTAGCTATATAAATATAGGCAGTACATGAGCTTTAGTTAAGAGGAAGCCAGAATGGTAACCATAGCATCAGAGAGAGGGTAAAGGTCTCTGGGATGAGGTGGCACTTTCTTGACTTGTTTTTAAACATTCACTGTTTTAAACATTCACTGTGTTGTACCCCCCTAAGATCTGTACATAATCTTTTTTTTTTTTTTTTTGAGACTAGGTCTCGCTATTTTTGCCCGTGGAACCGCAGGCTCTCGTTGCCCGGGGTACCACAGACTCAAGCCATCCCCAACCTCAGCTTCCCAGGTAGCTGGGATGACAGGCGCGCGCCACCACGCCCAGCTATTTTTTTGGAACTAGGTCTCGCTCCGGGCCCCAGGCGGGACTCGAACCGCGATCCCTAGCCCTGGCCGCTTCATAGGCTGAAGCTTACAAGCACGAGCCACCGTGCCCGGCCCTGTACATAATCTTTATCTCAATTTTTTTAAATGTTAAAATGAGATCTAGCCTCTCATCTTTTCTCTCTGCAGGGCCTGGATCTCCAAACTCTTGACCAGTGCTTACCAGGCAGAGACTTGTTTGGCAAAAAAAGAAAGCAAAAAGAAAAAAACTGCACCAGACCCAACGTGTGCGTTAGTTTTCCCAGCTGCTGCATAAGTGTAAGAGGTGTTGGGATATGCCCCACCTACCTTGAAAAGTTACCAGGGGTAACATTTAGCTCCGTTTTTCTCCTACACTAACCTTTGTCTTTTTCTTTATGACCATAAAATTTCCCTGACGAAAGTCTAAAATGGCCAAATTGGGAGTCATTGGCAGATTGCACCCATCGGTTCCTCCAGCGCTCTGTGGGGGTAAACAACACTCGTTAGGTCTGAAAATTATTGATTTGGGTCACCGGGAGGGGAAAAGGGGCCCTTGAGGCTTCACTATCAGTACCAAAGCCACAGCGACGGGCCCGGTTAAGAGTGACTAGGGCAATCCATTGAGAAGTGGGGTTTGGGGAAGCTTACGCCCCTGCCCGCACCCCTTCACCTCCGTCTAGAAATTCCTCCTGGAAGTAGACGGTGGCCAGCGCCACACGCAGCACGCAGAAGACCCAGAAAGGAACAATAGGCGCGGCCATTCACTGCGAGTGGCGCTTCTTTTAACCGCCCCTTTGCTCCAGCGGTCTCGCTGTCTCGCCGGATCGTCCGGGAACTACAACTCCCGTCACGCCTCGCGATTGTGACCTGCGGCGCTAAAAGTCCTGGGGTGCTTTGTGAGCGGGGCGTGTCCTGGAACTACCACTCCCAGGGTGCCCGATGATTGTGACCTGGCGTCTTATTGGTCCTCGGCGTGAGATGTGTGCCGGGAGATGTAGTCTCTTCCGCCCTGGAGCTGTTGCCGGGGGCAACGGTCCCTCCGACCTGCGTGCTGCAGGAGTGCTTCGGTGGCCTCCGTAAATGGACTGCGTGGGAGGAGGCTGGCCTGGCGGCTGCGGAGCAGAAATCCCAGACTTCAGAAAGGAATTGCGAGGAAACTGGGTGCATCCCCAAGGTGAGCTGAGGGTGGCCCACTCCTGTAGTCTTAATTTTCCTGTTTGGGTTTCACTCGCGAGGCAGCTCCACAAGGGTTGCTCGGGAGGAGTCAGATGCTCTGAAGCGCGCCACTGTGTCCAGAGTTTGGTTTATTTTTAAACAACTTTATTGGGAGCTCATTTACATAGCCATACAATTCTATGAATTGAAATGTTCAACCTTTGAAATGTTCAGCTGAACCTTTGAAATGTTCAGCTCCTTTATTTTGGGTTAATTTATCAAGTGCTGCAACTTCACCGCCACCTAACTTCAGAACTTTCCCACCACCGCCAAAGAGATCCCTCCTGCCCCTTTGCCTCCTTCCATCCCGCACCTACCTCCGATCTCAGCTCACAACTGCTATGCTTTCTGAGTCTTTACTTGCCTTTTCCGTACAATTATAAATGGAAGCATATAGTGTGTGTGTGTTTTCTGATTACTTACCCTCAGTGTTCATTTTTTTTTTTTTCTGAGACTAGGTCTCGCTATTTTGCCTGTGGAACCGCAGGCTCACATTGCCCGGGGTACCACGGACTCAAGCAATCCCCAGCCTCAGCTTCCCAGGTAGCTGGGATTACAGGCGTGCGCCACCACGCCCAGCTATTTTTTTGGGTCTAGGTCTCGGTATATTGCCCTGGGAGGGTCTTGAGCCTGCGGACTCAAGCGATTCCTAGTCTCGGCCTCGTTTTGTAGCCTGCGATTAAGGGCACGCGCCACGGTGGCCAGCCTGCTATTCATTCTTATTGCTGCATTTGACTGGACTTCAGTTCTCATGCATTCACCTGTTAACGACTTGTGGGTTGTTTCCCAGTTTTGTGTACTCTAAATATTAACTATTTAGAATTTGTGCCTCTTCATTTATTTTGGCCCAAGCAGGAGTGGAATCATGTGGCAACTATGTTGCCTGCTATTCCATTTTACAATCCCACCAACAGATTATGAGGCTTTCAATTTCTTTATATCTAGTCAACACTTACTTTTATCTGTATTTTTGGTTCTACCCACCCTAGTGGTTGTGAATTGGGATCTTATGGTAGTTCTGACTTGCTTTTCCCTAATGGCTAGTGATGATGAACATCTTTGCCTGTGGTTATCAGCCATTTGTATATTTTGGGGGTAAAATATCTACTTAGGTCTTTTTTCCATTGGTTTATTCCATTTTTATTTTTCTTGGTTGAGGTATTATTGACAGTAATGTTATATTAGTTTCAGGTATAGAACAATGACTTTATAAATGTGTACCATTGATTTATTTTTAATTGTATTGTATTTTAAAATATATATGTTTTAATTGTGGTAAATTGTACATGACATAAAATGTACCCTCTTCACCATTTTTCCACTGGTTTATTTTAAACCTAAGGCAACTTTGAAAAGAATTGGGTACTAGAAAACTTTGCTCTTACCCACAGAATCACCTGGACTGAGTCATCTCCTGAGCTGCTGCTAGAAAGATATTAGCAAAGTTGCTGAGGTCATTCTAGCTCTCTCTACTTCCCATATTCTTGCAGTTAAAAGTTAGCACATTGGGGGGTCTGGAAGTCCCACTAACAGCCTCAACTTCTGGTTGGGGCCCTCAGCATACTCCCACAATGGCTGAGGCCACAGGCAGGGGTGGAGGCAGGGTGAGTCCTATGCCACTGGGGTCTCAGAGTCTTGGGGACTAAGGGGTCTCATCTGGGGGAGCTGGTGTCTGCCTCCACATGGACTGGGGTTGGGACCTGTGCAACCTCTGCTAGTGCAGGCTTGGGTGGAGGGCAAGTCCCCCTCCTTTACTTCTGCTTCAGTCAGATCTGCTATAGGAATCAAAAACTCAGTCACTCCTGCTGCACATGTACAGGATATGAGAGGAACAAATCAAGGCCCTGGATATACTCATCTCCTGGGTAGAAACCAAACAGAACATGGCTGGAATCACAAGAGACAAGGCTGTAAGACTAGTACTATGATGACATGTAACAAAGCTCAACCTTCAACATCTCCAGGGCCTGGGGAACCAAATCCCTGGTCCAGAGATGTATGCAGGAGAATGAGGCACCCTCTTTTTCACAAGGAATGCCTCAGAGGTGTGACTGAGGCCCCATGGTAGAACTGTAAACCTCAAGAGAGGAGATGAGCTGGGTCAACCACTGGCTGAAGTCTCTCCCCACCAGGAAACTTCTCCACTGATAGTGACTGGGAGTTGGGTTTCTGCACCAGATGCCAAAACTATAGGGCTCAGAAGCACCATCATGACAGACATTGGAATGGCGGAGACAGCCAGCATGAATGAGGAAGCACAGAATCCAGTGATTACATAAGTCTGGAGAAAAGAAGACAGTCTCCTCCATCACAGGAAGCACCAAAATAAAGGAACCTGGAGAACCATGCCACACACCTGCACTACAAGAGATTCCTGACATGCTCAGCATGGCTGCCTGCCTCACAGTTATTCCTGGAGTTACACCTCAGAGTTACTCCTGATCTGCTGCATCCCAGGAGTGCAGGTCCTCACCCAAGAAAAAGGACATTGCTCTAAAAAAGAAAAAAGGTGGGACCAGTGGACCAAGCATCGATCTGTGACTTATAGCGAGTGAGGAATTGGAGTGACTGTAATGGAGAATAGGGAAAGGGGGAGCAGGTGGTGGTATATGGGTACATTATTAAGGGGAGGGCCATACCATATACAAATATGACCAGTGCTGTATGAAAATAAGAAAATAAAATTTAAATAAAAAAAAACAAAATAGATTTAAAAAAATAGAGACTAATAACTGGCTTGAGGCTTATTTTCTTAAAAAACTTGCCCCTATTCTTTCAATTTTTTTAAAAATTAAACTAAGACAACAAAGCCTATGGTTTCTGGTTCCAGTGCAATCTCTTACCAAGTGTGAATGAAAGAATAGGACTTATAATTTTCTGTTTCCACATGACCAACAATATCAATTGGATCTCAGTTCAATGTCCAAAGAGAAAAATAATAAAAAGACCACTTTTGTGAAATATTAAAATTATATAAAAATTTTTAAGAAGTTAGCACATTGTACAGATAATCCAAATCCTGTCATTACCACTATCTCAATTTTAATGGTGCTTATTCATGATCCATACTGAACACAGGAATTCTATGAGGGGGAGGGATGGGAACAAGAGCTTAAGATGATGGTTCATAGTGACAAGGTAATGGAAGAATCTCAGGGTTGACAATGATGTAGAATACATATGTGCAATTAATTTAAAAAATTAATTTAAAAAAGAAAGTAAAAACAAAGAAAAATATTTAGGTCCTGCTTATATTTAAAAAATTATTTGCTATTTATGAGAAATGCATATAGCTGGGTGGTTTGTATCTAGTCTGGCAATCCCAATTAGACAAATGTGGGGGGAAAGGCCTTTTTATAAAAAATTATTTTATTTTTAAATTTTCATACAACATTGACCACATTTGTGTAGTAATTGTTCCCTTTATGGCTCTCCCGATATCATTTTCCCCTCTCTTACTTCCCCCTTCCCACCTCATGTTATTTCAGCTCCTCTCTTGTTGTCTTTGGTTGATGCTTGGTTCACTGGTCTCCTTTTTCCGGAGTAATGTCATCTTTCCTCGGTGAGAAAGGTCTTTTCAGATTTCACAGTGAGTTTTTTTTTAAAGATTAAAAAAATTTGTTTTTTTCTTCTATATATTAGTGAGAAAGTGAAATGTAAAAGAAAGCAAAATAGAAGAACTTTTTTTTCAAATCAAAGTAACATTTGGCCTTTCCAAATGATTCACACAGTATGCAGGTGAGGCTTATACCATTATACATAGAGTTCTGTCTTGTTCCTGTAAGTGACTGCATAATATTCCATGTCTGCATGGGGGTCCTGGACTTAACTAGGTCTCTGTGAATGGATTTAGGTGTTTGATGAGTACAGATAGTACTGCCATAAGATCCCTTGTATGTACATCTCTCTCTGTGTTTGAGTGTAGCTGAGGAGTAAACCCCCAGACATAGAATTGTCAGGTAATGCATTCTACATTTTTTTTTGATGATGATAGCACAAGTCACATTTATGGTTTTTTTTCTTTCTTTTTTTTTTTTTTTGAGACTAGGTCTTGCTATTTTTGCCCATGGAACCGCAGGTTCTCGTTGCCCGGGGTACCACAGACTCAAGCAATCCCCAGCCTCAGCTTCCCAGGTAGCTGGGATGACAGGCGTGTTCCACCACGCCCAGCTATTTTTTTTGGAACTAGGTCTCGCTCCGGGCCCCAGGCGGGACTTGAACCGTTGATCCCTAGCCCCGGCTGCTTCATAGGCTGAAGCTTACAGGCACGAGCCCGAATTAGGGGGCAACAGGGGACTAGGACGCTTCAGAATACTGGTGGGATAATTAGTGAGGCAGTGAAGTCCAGGAAGATTGAGCGGGGTCTTTGGGATCAGATCTGAGCTTAGAATTCAGCATTGCTGCTCACCAGGTGACATAACCTGTGGGGAGGAGTGCCTTACTTTGCCTTTATCTTCTCAGTGAAAATGAATGACAGTAACCACTCATAGGACCTCTTGAAGAAATACGTCCCTGAGCAGAGTACCTGGCATACCTCTGGAGCCTGAGAAGTGTGAACACCTGTGTTTAATATGTAATGTGTGTCATCGAAGACCTGGTATTGAACTGTTCAATAAATGGTACCAAGTGTCCAGTCAATTTCATTGTGCTCATTAGGCTTGAAGAAAAGACTCTGGCCGAGGGACATTTGATCTTTCCTGAGGGTGTGGGAGGCATGGAGAAATTTTGACTGCACAATATGTACATTGGGTTTTCTTACTCTTTTCTTTCTTTATTACTTAGAATGACTTCAACAAGAAAAGTCAGGCATCCCAGGCATGATTTTTTTGGTGATTTCAGTGATATTTCTTTAGAAGATTCAAAGATGGAGGAAACCAGAAACTTGAAAATCAGTAGAAGTCTTGCCAAAACAGCAACTGGGAACAACAGATTTCTAAAGAGGAACCAAAGTTTGGGGGAAAAATGCCAATTCATGAAGGATCACACCATGCTGGGGAATGGACCAAGGTTCTCCTCTGGTAGACCTGCAACCACTGCCTCAAAGCTCAGAGCCAACTCTGTGCTTTCCAAGCTGGCACAGATAGAAACCAAGATCTTGACCCGGAAGTTGCAGAGGGATTTGTCTGATGTGGAATCTGATCCCAAGACCGCCGACAGTCTTCCAGAGATTGCAGACAAAATTCCCCCTAGGGGTAGAGCTAAACTGTCTTCATGGAATGCAGACAGCCCCTCCCAGAAACAAGCCCATGAAATTCCCATCACTGAGAGTGATGCTCCAAGTGGGAGAGTCAGTAGGTTTCTAAAGAAGAGAGAACCACCCACTGAAAATATATCTCCTGAAGCACATTTTGGGAAAGAGAAGAATTTTCAGACACCCAAAAAGAAGGAACCTACAAGGAAACTGGATTTCCCAGATAGTGATGAGGAAGAAATGAAAGAGTTGCTCGGAAGCTTGATAGAATCTTCTAGAGAAAAAGCAATGTATTTGAAGCAGGGCAGCACAATCAGTGAGAAAGAACAATTGAAAGTATTCTCGGTAAGCTTTTTCATGTATTTATTTTTAACACGTTTGTATTTGTGCCTTGATGTCCTAGCACTAGAGGCCTTTGATGACCTCTGTCACCCTTGGGCTAATTGAACACCCATCAGAAAAGGATCTGATAAGGAAAGGTTGGGTTTCAGCCAATTACAGGCACTATTGTGGGCCTACTCTGTCAGAATGGGGTTTGGGACATACCAGATGTTATTTTGATTGAGGTGAAGTTCATGGAACATAAAGTTTTTTTGGTTTTTTTTTTTTTTTGAGACTAGGTCTTGCTATTTTTGCCCGTGGAACCACAGGCTCTCGTTGCCTGGGGTACCACAGACTCAAGCAATCCTCAGCCTCAGCTTCCCAGGTAGCTGGGATTACAGGCGCACGCCACCACGCCCAGCTATTTTTTTGGGACTAAGTCTCTACGGGCCCCAGGTGGGACTCGAACCGCGATCCCTAGCCCCGGCTGCTTCATAGGCTAAAGCTTACAGACACGAGCCTCCATGCCCGGCCCCTGGAACATAAAGTTAATGGTGAAAAAAATGAATAGTTAAGTGTCATTTAGTTTATTTGTGATGTTCTGCTACCACCACCATCTAATCCCAAACATTCCATTTCCCCTAAGAGAAACCCCTTGCCCATTAAGCAATCTTGCCCCATTTCTCCCTCCCCTGGTTGCTGGCTGTCACTGATCTGCTTTCTATCTGTTTGCCTGTTGTAGACATCTCATATGGTTGGGATCATATAGCATGTGGCCTTTTGTCTGACTCTCTCACTCAGCATCATGTCTTCGGGGATCACGTTTTTGTGGCTGAGTACTGTGTGTGTGGGCCGCAGTTTGTTCATCTGTTCAGCTGTTGGTGGGTGTTTGGGTTAGTCCACCTTTTGGTGATTGTGAATATTTGTATACAAATATCCATTAGAGTCCCTGTTTTCAGTATTTTGGGGTTCATCCGTTGGAGTGGAATGATTGATCCTATAGTGAATCTCTTTGGAAAAAGCCACAACAACTACCCCATTTTACAAGCTCTCCAATAGTGTGAGAGTTTTTATTTCGCCACATCCTTGCTATCACTTGTTCTTTTGTTTATACATATATAAACACATATATACATATATGTGTGTGTGTATTTTGATAGCCATTTAGTGGATGTGGAGTGCAACTGGAATTTAGTGGATGTGGACTGCGCTCTAAGGGAAAAATATGCATATTGTTTCTAATTCTGTCAGAGGTCCAGGCTGTCATGTTAAGGAGCATGTGTCATTAAAAATAGATAAATACTGGGTGGTTTCGCTCATATGCGGGATATAGAGAAACCAAATTAAAGGACAAGAAGAAAGTAAAACTAAAAAACTGATAACTAACTGATAACCAAAGCATACAGCAGGAGGAGGAGGGAGGGAGGGCAAAATCAGGGGAGGGAGATCATAACAAATCATAACGGTTCATGGGTGATATGGTGGTGGAAGAACTTTAGGGTGTACAATGATAAAAAATATATATATATAATAAATTAAAAAATAAATGTGTACTTGAAAGAAAAGCTATAGCCCTAATTATTTGTGGAGTACTTCTAATCCCCAACATTATCTTGTTTAAATGTACCTTGAGGCCGGGAATGGTGGCACATGCCTGTAAGCGGCAGTCTAGGAAGCCGCGGCCGGAACTGGGGATCGCGGTTTGAGTCCTGCTTGGGGCAACGTAGTGAGACCTAGTTTCAAAAAAATAGCTGGGCATGGTAACACACACCTGTAATCCCAGCTACCTGGGAAGCTGAGGCTGGGGATTGCTTGAGTCTGTGGTACCCCGGGCAACGTGAGCCTGTGTTTCCACAGGCAAAAATAGCGAGACCTTGTCTCAAAAAAATAAATGAATAAATAAATAAATGTACCTTGACTTCCAGAAATTAGGAGCACAGAGAGAGGTAACGGTTTGATCACTGAAGCCTTGAGCTCATACTCCTAATAGCCATGATGTCACCATGAAGGAAGGACTTATCAGCTATTTGGTAACTGTTCCTTTTTTTCCCTGCCAAAGTAGCATCAGATCCCAGCTCAGCCAAGAACCGTTTCCCTACTCCGTGAGGACCTTTCCAGCCCAAAGCCGGTCAGAGCATCACATGTGTCAGCTTCACAGACAGCAGCTGGTACCCTGCAAATCCTTGGCTCAAGAACTCACTCCCCACAGACTCGTATTTCTGGAGGCTCAGCCTTTTCAAAGTCAGTACACTCCAAGACAAGGCATGACCACTACTCATCCTCAGCAGGGAAGAGTGAGACTGGGCCGCAGGAAGACTCAAGCTCCACAGCTGCTGATAGCCTGAACGGTAATCAGTGTCCCTGCGTAAGGTCACCTCGGTCAGGCAGGGTGAGGCCTCTCAGGGTCCCAGTATGGTGGTCACAGGCTCTGGTCACTGGGAGTGCATGAGGGCTGAGTCACACCCTCAGCTTCCTAACCTGGTGAAGGGGGCAAGTTAGATTTCTCTTGTCTTTAAAGTCTTCATCCTGTAACCCTGGCCCAGAACAGAGCAGTAATCTCAGAAAGAAATACTTCAGAGCTGCAAACCATAGAAAGAAGGCTCAATTTGTCTTTTTATAAACAAGAAATTTACCTTCTTTCTGTTTCAATTCTGGAAAGGAAACAAATCTCTAACCAGTCATAAACACTGCTAGTTTAACAGTAGTCAGTATTATTTTTATTTTAATAATGAATGTATTTAGGAAAGAGGAAAAACGACAAAGATGGAATACCTGCATTGATTTCTTCCCTCTGAGGTACTTGAGCCTCAAACCCTCATTTAGTAAGTATGTCCAGGAGCTTGATATATACCAGCATGTGCCAGGTATGCTGTCAGGAATACAGACTCGTGTGATGAGGTGTGTGTACGAGGAAACAGCTTCATCTGTTTTTGCAGGGCTGCACCGTGAGCAGGAGAAAAGCACAGAGAGTGAATAACTTCAGTGCAGTCTGTAGCATTGTGGTCCATGATGGACATATAGATGCACATATAGATGGTGGTCTTCAAATTCCTGTTGCCTAATGACACTGTAGTTGTCACATTGTCACAGTGTTTCACATCAGCAGAGCCTTTCAGGTCATGTTGGCAGCATCCTATTCCCTTGTGCTCTTGAGACCAATTAGTCTTGGGTGGTTTTGTTGACCATGGCCTCTACCCATACAAAGTCCACTGCTGATGCATGTTCGCACAAGGACCAGATCCCCTGATTGTATGCCTGTCATTAAGTGACGCATGATTGTGCAAGTCTTATGTGAAATGGGAGCCTTCATAAGGAAATGCAGACCTGGGTATTTGAAGAGTGGGAAGTTATGGGAACATGTAGAAGGATAAAAGAAAATGAGCTAAGGACACTAAATCAGGGTAACATAGTACGTCCTACTCATTGGGATTCCTTTCCTCGTTGCTGTCATGGCTTGGGAGGCTCTCTTCCTTCAGGTACGGGGAGGTCTGACACGAGGGTCTTAAGACCTGCCTCAAGAGCGAAAGGGGAACTCCAGCTGTGTCTCATGCTTCTTTAGCTTAAAATACTTCATGTGCCGAGGTGGCATTTGGGGAGGGAGGGAGAAGCACCACCAACAGAGGTAAGACCCCTCCAAGGGCCCATGTCAGAGGCAGAGAACACATGGGTCAGACTCTAGGTTATGCTGTGAAGAAACTCTCTGAGTCCCTTCCATGGTTGCTCTTTTGCCAGAAAGGCTGGTCTGTGGGTATTCTCCCTAGCCTGGTCCATGTCACCTTCCAGGATGAAGAGGTAGGTAGATGTAGTCTGGTAGGATAGGCTTGGTCCCTACCCTTCCCCATCTGTCCATGCTGCCCATCCAGCCCTCACCACTGGCCTGAGGAGCCTCTCCTGGTACCTGTTCTCTGCCCTTCCTTATCCAGAAGCAGCTTTGAGGGAGGTAGGTGACTAGGAGAGGTGAATGCAAATGTGAAATTGGAGTCTGATATACCTGGGATGGACTTCCTGATCCTGCCTCGTACTGGTCTTGAGGTCTTTGGCTCTATATGCCTCGGTTTCTCCATTTGTAAGGTAGGGGCAGAGGCAAGTTAGTGATAGTGAAGCACCTCAGCTGGTCCTTCCTAGTAAGTGCAAGTCTGAAAGCATTGGCTGATGTGGCAGTGATGTTATTATTCCTCAAGCTTGTACCAGTGTTGTTCCAGAGACCCAAATCCAAAATCTCCCTTAGGACCTTTGATCCAGGCCAACTGAAAGGCTTGTCTAGGAGCCTATCTTTGGTAACTACTTGCCATGTTAACTATGGCTACAGTCAGTTAACTGTGGCCAGAGGTGTTTAGAGAAGGAACAATCCCCTCAGACTGGAACAGTGAGGCAGGTTGCCACCTGGGTCCTGAGGTAGTAGGTGGGTGGGAGGGCAAATAGTGCAGGTCCTCAGTGAGCTTTTGGGGCTATACTCCACTGATGTCCCCAGAGAAGGTGATCAGCTCCCTCTTCCTCTCATCCTAACATCCCCAGCTCCATGTATACTGTACAGAAGAGACTGATGCCATTTGTCCCTGGAGGCAGTAACCCCTTCCCTGCAGGAACAGCTCATAGCCTGCCTTGTTTGGGAGACATGTCCCCTCTGACCATGCATGGTCACTCTGCCTTCTGTGGAACCCTGTCTTCAGGCTCTGGCGATGGCCAACTGGCATGCCAAGATGGTCATTCACCTTAGGCTCCTGTGCTTTTAACTTGCTTTAAATGAGAACTTGGGAACACATAGAATCGTCTTGAGTCTGCTGAAGTGTCTTGTGTACACTGTGGCCACACCATGGTCAGTGATCACTGAGTCATGATCATCTGTCTAGACCAGGGACCAGGAGGCATGGTATGTTTTTATTAACAAACTTTTATCAGGACTCAGCCATGCTCATTCATTAACCTATGGTCTGAATGCTACTGGTTCAGAGTGGAGCAGTTGCGACAGTGGCTGTTCAGCCTGTAGGGTCAAAAACACTTCACCTGCCAGCTCTGCAGATAGTGTGCCTGGGCTGGCTGAGCCAGAACAGAGCCTCTAGGCTCCCTTTCTCTTTTCCCTAGCACTTTGCCCAGATGAACGCAGCATGAAGCTCAGCATTTATGTGGTAAATACTGTCTTGTTACATCTTTAATTACAGATTTTAGGATAAATATTTTATCCCTTGATGATCTGACTCCAGCTGTCAGTGAGAAATCAGATTGCAAACAGAAGGTAAGCACAGCTTACTACTTCTTCTTTGGATGCCAGTATGTAGAAATGTGGTGGTCAAGCTTCAGTTAGGCCAGTGGTTCTTAACTGGGGGCAGTTGTGCACCCAGGAAACACTGGTAATGTCTCAGACATTTTGACATCATGGTTTGGGTGGGGGTGCTACTGGCATCTAAGTGGGTGGCAACCAGGGAGGCTACTCAGTGTCCTACACTGCACCTGGGGGACCCCCCCCACTGCACAACATGTGAGTACCCCTTGAGAGATCCTGATGATTTAGGTGATAACAGGATAAAGCCACTTAATGCCAGATTAAAGCAGGTTCCATTTAAGCCACCCAAAACAGCAGAGCCCCAGTTATTCTTAACATGTTACTAACAAGTTCAATAGCTAATGCATGTTTAATGGACATTTGACTCTCCACAGTTGTAGTTTCCAGATCTCCACTCAGCTACCTCAGATGGAAAATACATACAGTGGGTTCTTGGAAACTGCAACTTTAAGTGAAATATTGTATAGTAAAAGCAGGTCCTCAAATAATGTCACAACATACATTGTAGGTGGGATTTCTTTTTTTCTCAACATTTTACTTATTCCTGTACCTTTTGTGCTATGCAATTAGACCTACCATGGTCACATCTGTACTAAATACATGCAGACTTTTCTTTTGGTCATTCTCTCAACAATACAGAGCATTTCTATTTTATCAGCAAAACAGTCTAGAAATGATTTATGGTATGTTAGAAATTATGTGTAGGTTTTTTGCAAACACTATACCATTTTATATCAGGGACTTGAACATCTTTAGATGTTGGTATCCAGGGAGTTCCTGGAATCGATTCCCCCATGGACACTGAGGGGTAACAATGGTCCCTTATAACAACACTTCAAAATCCTACCACCCACCACCCACTGCTGAGGGCACTGCTCTCGTGTCTCCATGCTGAAGCATTGCAAGGGTGCTGCTTGCTTGCAGAGATCAAAATGTAAGGCTGTACTCCAGAAACTCAGACTGTTAGAAACTGTAAAAAAATGAATTCTGCCGCCAGGCCTGACCTGCCTGTACTTACTGATAGATCAGCATGTAGTCTTCTTGCTGGACCCAGATGTGTTCCCCACCCTGCACCTTATCGTAATGCACTGGTGTTCTGTGCATGTTGACTGTTAGTAAACACTTTCTAGTGTCCTCTGCCATTCTTCCTTGTAGAAAGATGGTCAGAGGGAAGAGACATCTAGCAAAAGCCCCTGGGCAGTGGCCCCCCCGACTGGAAGTGATGTGTCGGAGCACCTCAGCAAGCGGTCAGCATCCTCTGCTAGCCAGGCACATACAGCCAACACAGTGAGCCCTGGTTACTCAGAAGATTTCGAAAAATCTCCTAGCCCTTCTGGGCTGACAGTGCTCTCTGAAGAGTCTCCCTCTGATAGAACACTGGACACCAGGTCTGAATTCTCCAGCCTGGAGACCAGCCTTCCCACACCTGTGCCCACTTCTTCGAAGAAGCATGCCAGAGATGTGACCAGAGTCAGCATGAAGGAGACTGCCGTACAGACCCTGGAGCCCACCTTCACCTGCCAATGGACAAAAGGTGAGCAAGTGCTGGGGGCCTGGGGTTGAGGGGGGTTGTGCATGGCCTGCGATGGGGCCTGCAGTGGGGTCTGTGGTGGGGTCTGTGATGGGACAGCAGTAGCAAGTGGTCAGGTACACTCTTCCTTGTGCTCCTTTCCTCCCTTGGATGGATGCCCATAATAGACAGACTTGTTGCTGGGTGGTGTGAGTGGATGTAATTCTGGCCTGATGGGTGGCCGGGCATAGTGGCTCGTGCTGTAAGCTTCAGCCTATGAAGTGGCTGGGGCTAGGGATCGCGGTTTGAGTCCCGTCTGGGGCCCATAGTGAGACCTAGTTCCAAAAAAATAGCTGGATGTGGTGGCGTGCACCTGTAATCCCAGCTACCTGGGAAGCTGAGACTGGGGATTGCTTGAGTCTGTGGTACCCTGGGCAATGTGAGCCTGCGGTTCCACAGGCAAAAATAGCAAGACCTAGTCTCAAAAAAATTCTGGCCTGATGGGTTCATTTTTGATTGAGGAGCTTGGTCAGCTGGAGATGGGACCCGTTTCTAAAGAAGTCTATCAGGTATGCCAAGTCATATTAACAGGTTCTAGGGCATTAAAACCTAGTCCTAGGCCGGGCACGATAGCTCGTGCCTATAAGCTTCAGCCGATGAAGCGGCCGGGGCTAGGGATCATGGTTTGAGTCCTGCCTGGGGCCTGTAGCGAGACTTAGT
The DNA here is from genome assembly GCA_004024945.1 of Uropsilus gracilis. NCBI lineage: Eukaryota > Metazoa > Chordata > Mammalia > Eulipotyphla > Talpidae > Uropsilus > Uropsilus gracilis. Next base: position 438 of record PVHY01023193.1, on the reverse strand, counting down.
TCCAAAAAATAGCTGGGCGTGGTGGTGCACGCCTATAATCGCAGCTACCTGGGAAGCTGAGGCTGGGGATTGCTTGAGTCTGTGGTACTCTGGGCAACGAGAGCCTGCGGTTCCATGGGCAAAAATAGCGAGACCTAATCTCAAAAAAAACAAAAACAAAAAAAACACCAAAAAAAAAAAAAACAACCTAGTCCTGTGGTCAGAACCCTTTGTGCCTACTCCATGTCCTTCTGCCTTTCTGATGTTATAGCTGGTGGTAAGCAGATGTGTTTCTGCCCGTATTTTTTTGTAATTTAAAGATATACTTTCATGATGCTGTTTACCTAGACTAGGAATGTTGACAACAGAAAGTGAAAGGCAGCCAAATAAACCCACCAGCAGCATCCAGGCAACATTCCCTCAGTGGTCATTAGAGGAAGGCAGAAGTGGGGGGGGGGG
>PVHY01023192.1:0-21317 GCA_004024945.1 Uropsilus gracilis | reverse complement strand
CTAAATTAGAGGGCCATCTCGAAAACTCCCTTGCCTGGAGTCTGAGGACTTTATCCTTTATGAAAGTTAGTTTTCAGAAACACCCCTTCTGTGGGGACTGAGAGCTACGCCCATGGACACTGTCACCCATGGGTGTTTCCACCGCATGGGTGATGTATCACATAGGTCCCCTGGACAGGCCAGGTCAGCTCCCCATAGAAGTGTTATTGTAGTAGATCATAGTACACACTCAAGGGTGAATGCAGGCAGATTCAGAGGAGAGGCTCACCTTGCGTCTTAAGACCATGGGTATAAATACTTTCTTAATTTCAAGGTGTGGGGCTCACAGACGAGATTCTGAACAGTCATGACCAATACTGCTTAACATGATCACTGGGCCTTAACATCCTTTTGGTTGAATAAGATAGAGGAAGTTTTTCAACCAATGGTGCCAGGGTGAGAAAAGGTCTAAATTGATGTGGTTTGGGTCACTTGGCTTTGGAATGTTCGTAGCTTGTTTTTTCCATTACTGAAACCCTGAGTATTGAACTCATTTATCTGAACTTAAAACAGGAAATTGGGAGCCATCGAATGATCTGCAAAAATCAAAGCTTCACTCAGTTTGCTACTGAAATGACCACATAGTTCCATATTCAGAACATCAATCTGTTGCCAATAAAATAGTAAAGGGTTTCCCAAAGGAAATACATTACTATTTTCTTCCAAAGAACTCCGGCAATTTGAGGGGTAAAAGGTGGGAGATGAAGAGAAGGAAGGAACATAGAAATACACACACAAGAGGGAAGACAACAAGTGTGTGTGTGTGTGTGTGTGTGTGTGTGTGTGTGTGTAACAGCAGCACCAGTGCCGGACTGTAGATGAGGGAGAGAAGAAAGTCAGATGTCTTGTATCTGAAAATAATTCAAAGGAATGGAAATAAAAATCAAGAGAATTATGAAAAGTTTAATTACGGCTTTAGAACATTTCTGCCTTAGGGAAGTAGAAAACTCTTCAAATTCATGTGTGATGAGATCTTCATAATTTCTTTGCTTATTTATATGACTTGCCTTCAGGTTAGTGGTAACAGATGAAAAATGTCATTTTGATTGAATTTCTAGAAAAATCATTTATAATGTAACTTCAGACTTATTTCTTGTAAATTTTAATAAAAAATTTAAGTGTTTTATATTGGGAACAGGAGAAGAAGACAACGGGGAAATGGTTGTAATTTACCTATTTTGTGACTGGTTCATAACCTACATCACCTCAGTCTCCTGCAACTCAATTTAATTATTGACATAAATTTACAAGGCAGACAGTAGTATACCCATTCTCCCAGGGTGCTGAGAGTCTTATAGTTTAAGGATCGTGCCCATGTCCAGAGTGGCACAATCAAATTTCGAACTCTCTTTAGCTCAACTACAGAATCGATGTTATTTCTAAATGCTAAGAAGATATGACTTTTCTTTTCACAAATTGAAAGAACTTGGGAAAGTTCTGTAACCTGCATGAGGCACATTAAATGTTCTGAATTTCCACAGGAGATGCTTTTGAGAATCTGGAAAGGAGCAAATGAGTCATTGCTAGCCAAATTTCCCAAGGAAGGAAATACAGCACTCAAATATTTCTTTCCTACTTGTATATTTATTTGGAACCTTTGACCTATGTAGGAAAAGAGTCTTCTGAAACCACTTAAGTGCTCCATCCTCAGTGAGGCAGGGATATCTGAGCAATTCTAAGTCATTTTCAGTCATGGAATCTCTTCACATATAAACCATATGATTCAAAGAAAGGATAGATCACAAGACCTTAGATCTTTATAAAAGCTTTAAGGACACGGGAATGCATCATTATATTCCTGTCTTTAGTGGTTTGTTTCAGATGTCTAGATTATCTCATTTCAAACAGGATATTAAATGTTTAACTTATAGATTCAATAGAAGTATTTGGATACTCATAATGATGTGTATTTGGTTTACTTTTTCTCCATGGTTATTTCATGTAATTGTCATAGACTTGAATGTAGAAGTATAATAGTAAAAGCACAAACTCTCTTGTCAGATTTTGAATCCTGGACTAGAGATAGAAATTGAATGGAAAATGGGATGTCCTGTATTCTTCTACATTTTAGAATTCAAGAGTTAACATTCTTTCACTTGACTTTACAAACCTCTCTTCCTACATTTCCTTTTGTAAACCTCTTTTGTCTACAAGTATAATGTCCATCCTAAAATATGTATTTTTAACTGTGAATTCCCTTATGCTTGGAATGTGTCCCTGTTTCATCTACTTACTTGTGTTCCTCTTTCATAGAGCAGTTAAGATCACTGTGAAGCATCCTTTATGGCTCTTAACATCTGTCCTCTCATAAATTACAATCTTGCAAATTCATTTATTTTCCTTTTCTGGTCTATTTTTCACATGTCTTTAATCATTTAATTTATTTGCCTCTAAATTATTTGAGGACAATTATATCTTACATGTTTTTGTATTTTTAGCATCTTGCCCTTAATGCTGAATGATGACAGTTGGTGATTGACAGGTTCTGGAGCAGTTTAGATCATGCCTGAGGAGAAGCTTGCCCTTTAGACCATCTTTGTCTACTTTTCTTATCCCCTATTTCACCATTGGCAATGTCAGCCCTGTACTATGTATGTGATTTTTCAGATTACATATATTAATAAGATCATAAAATATTTGTCTTTCTCTGTCTCACTTATTTCACTGAGTACATCCTATTTGCATGACAATCCATTTTGTGTTGATAACCGCTCAACTTTGAACACATACTAAAACTTTACAGTAAAGCATTTTTTACTCTCCTCACATTTCATATTTTGCTCTCTCATTTTACGACTTTATATTATTTGCATGCCATAATTATTGCAGCTTTACTTAAGTCTACAACTTTTGTCTTTTAATCTTTATGCTTGCTGTGTAAGTGATTAACCTCACTTAGAAACTTTTGCTGTGTAATTACCTTTTCCATTGAGTTTTTCTTTCATGTTTTCCTATTAAATGTCATTTTAAAAAAAGGATATTTATCTATTTATTTACTCATTGGCAGTATTAAATGCCATTAAATCAGATTTCAGAAAATAGTCAGAGGAGAGATTAATTTTTCAGAAATTAACTTAGAGACCAAATGTAATTTGATTTTTACATTCTAGTTCTTTCTTCTTGACCTTTTATATATCTTGAGAATTTACCACTAAATTTTTTTAATTGAGATAAGAATGAAAGTTCATCACTGCAAATTCAGTGTATTCACTACCCATTTTACTCTGAATACTGGTAAGATAACTTAGGGTGAGCACATCTTGACTTTTAGATCTCCTACCCAAGACCCATCAAAACAAAACAAAACAAAAAAAAAAAAACCGGTGCATGCAACAAAGAGTGTTAGCCACCAGGTGGTGCTCTTGACTCTTGCTGCTTCCACAGTGGACTTTTGAGCAATAGTTCTGCAAAAACTGACTTTCGGGAAAGAAGTTGCACCAGCAGGGTTACCATTAGTAATCAGTCATAGGCTCCTATGGTGATGAAAGCCAGGAGTGTGGAGGTTGAGAGCCAGTGCCTATGAGCTATCATAGCTTCTCCTGATCATAAGGGCTGACCTAGGAAAACCATGCTAATTCCCTGACAGTGCAAACTGTCGTTATTGCTGTTCTTTCTGTGTTCTGATATGTGCTATCACTCGAGTATTGAGAGTGACAAAGTGTACTTTTTAAGATGTACTTCACAACAACTTTAAAATTATTTTCCATATTTGTTTTCTCCGTATCACCAAGGTGCTGCAGCTGACTCTTTCTCTTTCTTTCTTTCTTTCTTTCTTTCTTTCTTTCTTTCTTTCTTTCTTTCTTTCTTTCTTTCTTTCTTTCTTTCTTTCTTTCTTTCTTTCTTTCTTTCTTCCTTCCTTCCTTCCTTCCTTCCTTCCTTCCTTCCTTTCTTTCTTTCTTTCTTTCTTTCTTTCTTTCTTTCTTTCTTTCTTTCTCTCTTTCTTTCTTTCTTTCTTTCTCTCTCTCTCTTTCTTTCTTTCTTTCTTTCTTCCTTCCTTCCTTCCTTCTTTCCTTCCTTCCTCCCTTCCTTTCTTCTTCCCTCCCTCTCTTCCTTCCCCTTCCTTTCTTCTTCCCTCCCTCTCTTCCTTCCCCTTCCTTCCTCCCTTCCATCCTTCCTTCCTTCCCTCCCTCCTTCCTTCCTTCCTTCCTTCCTTCCTTCCTTCCTTCCTTCCTTCCTTCCTTCCTTCCTTCCTCTCTGTCTCTCTCTCTCTCTTTGATAAAATTACTCCATGAAGAAAGGTTTAATGAGTCTAACAGGTTTTGGAAAAGATTAAATGCAAATGCTTTTGAAGATTTGCAATACACAGTAACATATTAAAATATAAGTATAATATATTTAAATATTAAAATATATGTACTATATTAAATATATTTATTTAAATATGTTGAATTATATAAAGTGGAGAGATCAAGAAGAAGACCTGGGGGAGAAACAAACTGTAAAGAAACTACCCTTGCTTTTCAACCTTGTAGTTGTGCCTGATGGATTTTGTTTTGGAACTGTGCATAATATGGCATCATTGACCAGTAACATACACATCCTCAAGTGGCAACACTTCTTTCACCATTGTTTTGTTATAATGCAGATTAACAAAAGTTATTGATTCTCAACTGGACCACAGTCTGTGTAGAGTATATATGTTCTCCCAAAATTTACATGAATTTTCTCCAGGAACATTGGTCTTCTCCTCTCACACCCCAAAGACCTGCATGCTTGGTTCATTGACAGGTATGAATTGCCCAAGTCTATGTGAACATGGATGTGCCTGTGCTCATGTGCTACCGCAGAGGGCATTCCTGCCCTGACTTGGTTCATGTCTGCACTTGGAACTGCCAGGATAGCTTCTGGTCACCTACGACCCTACATTGGAATAAGAAGATTGAAAAAATGAATGAACAATTCCTTTATTTGATGATTCAAATGACTGCCTGATATTGGACATGTTTGAGGTCTTTATTTAAAAGTTTGGTGATGTTTTGTGACCAGAAATTTGCCATAGGACCACAACCACCATTGATGTCAGTGTGTGCTAAAAGTGATTTTGTTATGCTGTTTTGCTTAAGGTTCTATTTCCAAGTACCTAGCCAAAATGTTAAGTGAGGACTTACTGGGGTTGGGGATAAGTGCAGGACATTTGACTTTGGTTTTGTACACTCTTATACCCATTAGGGTTTTGCTACAAAGCTCTGTGAGATGATATAGAAAACTGAAACCTTATTACAATATGGTCTTACAGATGAATCTTTCTGATGTTCCATGTCTTGTTGCTGAGGATAAGAAGAGATAAAAGCAGGCAAGAGTAGAAAATTATATAAAATTCAATGGAAGAAAAAATATATATGAAGTCCTCATTCATTTCCAAAATGACAACTGAACCCATTTCAGTGGAATATTTATTAACACATAAGGAATCTACCCTCTGCTCCTAAGATTCGATTTAACTATTTCATTAAAAATAAATAAAATAGGTTCAGTTGTTCTTGAACGTATTCATGAGGGTCTGATGTCTTCCTTTCAGTAGCACAAACCAAACCAAGTTTTCGTATATAATAGAGACTTAACTAAATGTTCATTGTTTCAAGAACTCCAATAAAATTCAGTTTTTGAGTTGAATTATCTATGGATTCTGCTGATTGCAGCTATTCTTTATAAACCCATATTTTCATGGAAAATTGACTCTTAACACCAAAGCATAGCCAATTGCATTAGTAATAAGTCTTTCAAAACTTAACATCGAGCAATTACCACATTCTCACGAAAGGACAAAAGATTGAAGCTCTTTCACCTCTATTCACCATTTATTTTCCACTTTACTGCATTTTCAATGTTTTAAGAGAAATATGTTGCTTGCTAGCAATTTTTAAGACACTCTTTCCCCTTGTGAATAATCATTTGTGATGGACCATAAAACATAACCCACAACAACCCCGTAAAAATGCAAAAGCACTGAGTATTTGCTCACATATGCTTTGTCTTCCCAGGAGGTCATCTTTGCTGTCATTTTATTGTGTGCATGTGCTTGTGCCTCTTGCCTTTTTTGAAAGTGTCATGTGTGTCTGAACCTACTCTCATGAGAGTGCACACACACACACACACACACACACACACGTACCACATAGCCAAGGACACATGCAGGAGGTGCTCTTGTTGAGATCTGTGTCAGGTCACCAAACAGGTCCCCCAACTCCTTTCCTTTGGATAACTTTACTCTGCTTCTATTTATAGGGATTCTTCTTCAAATAAATGTCCTCTGCTTGATGTTGGATTTAAGCGGTTCCAGGCTGCAACCCTTTTTCTACTCTTCATAATTTGTGCAAGATGAGAGGTGAGGACCTCTGAGCCTTCATTTTCTTATCTCTGAAATTGGGGTTATAACATCTACCCACTGGGCCTTTTTGATGATCAAATATAATCGTGTATATAATGAAACAAAAAAATGTCCTATAGATAACCATTTGAGAAATATTCCTTTTTACTTTGTCCTTTCTGCTTTTTCTATTGTTTTCCTTTCTCCCGGTGTTATTGACAACAACAAATGAAGGAATCTTTGAGAGAAGGATGGTGATAAACTAATGATGGATGGCATCATTATATTCTGAATGTTTGTGTCCTCACAAAATGTGTATGTTGAGAAGAATTTAATGCCCAAATCAATGGTATTATGAGGCAAAACCTTGAAAACGGATTAGGTTGTGATGGAAAAACTTATGAGTGGGGCCAGTGTCTTGAGATAAAGAGGCCCCAGAGAGCTAACTTATTCCTTCCACCATGTGGAGACACAGCAAGCAGGTGGGCATTTGTAAATGAGACCTCAGTCTGGTTGGTCCCCGATCTTGGATGCCTAATGTCCAGAACTGAGAAAGGTTTCATCTCATATGAGATATATTATCTAATGTGAACTAAGAACTCCACCCTTAGGTTATTTATCTGATCTAGCGTTTTGAAACTCATTATACTGAATTAATGCTGATCAATTGACTCTTCTACAGCCTTCGTACAATCTTAGCTGTTCATAATTTTCTGGCTTAACATTCTATGTGTGGACTGTTACCTAGTCACACAGGCAGAAAATATATAGGCTTAATACATGGAACAGAATGTTAAAATCCACTTACAGAGAAGTATATGTCTATACTTAATAGTTTAAATTATACGTGGGACCAAACTAGCATGTATATAAAATCCCATCTCACTTAGCTTATTAATTGGGGGAATAAGTTAAAATATTTTAAAAGATAAAAACAAATGTTTAAAAATTATGAACAAAAGAGTAGAATTATCAACGGTGTTTTAAAATAGCAATAAAGAAAATGACACAAGGCAACATATCAGATGCTTATTACAGCGCTTTTTACAATAGCCAGGATTTAGAAACAACCCAAATTCCACAGAACAGATGAATGGATAAAAAAGTTGTGGTATATTTACATAATGGAACATTTTTCATCAACCAAAAATGACAAATATGAAGCATTTGTGATATATGAATGGGCACAGAAGGAACCCTCTTAGCAAAAATAAGTCAGAAAGAAAAAGACAGAAACCAGATAGTCTCACTTATAGATGGGATATAGGGAAGCCAAACCAAAGATCAAGAGAAAAAGTCAAAACAAGTTAACAACCAAACTAAAGCAGGTAGCTAGGGAGGGGAAGAAGGATAGGAGAAATCAGGAAAGGGATGAGCACAAAAGATCAAGATGACAATTCACAGATGATATGGTGGTGAGAAAACCCTGGGGAATACAATGATGAAGAAATATATATATATAATAAAAAAAACAGTAAATCTCAAAATTAAACTAATAAATAAACAAACAGTACAGGATCTGGCATGAAATACAAGTGATTTGAATCCTGGCTCTGTCCTTCCTTTATTAGCTTTGTAATGTTATGTGTTATTTAATATGTTTAAAGTATAATTTTTTGAACTTATTATGGAGATAATTGTCGTATTCTCTCCATATAACTGCTACTGACATTAGTTTTAGCTGTCAAAGTACAATTTTCCCTTATCTTTCTTTTTTTTTTTTTTTTTTTTGAGACCAGGTCTCGTTATTTTTGCCCATGGAACTGCAGGCTCACGTTGCCCGGGGTACCACGGACTCAAGCAATCCCCAGCCTCAGCTTCCCAGGTAGCTGGGATTACAGGCATGTGCCACCACGCCCAGTTATTTTTTGAGACTAGATCTCACTGTGTTGCCCCAAGCGGGACTAGAACCACGATCCCTAGCCCCAACTGCTTCATAGGCTGAAGCTTACAGGCACGATCCATGGTGCCCAGCTTCCAAAACTTATCTTTTACTCATTTTGGGCAACAAAAACCTAAGAATTAGAATAACATCAATATAGAGCTATTGGTCTAAGATAAATATAATTTGGATTAATGTAAATGAAATACTATACTATTTAAGCTAGTTTATGGAAATGAGCAAAATGTATAAATATACAATTCACAGAAAAATAAATATAGTATTTTAACATATGAAAATAATATCCCATATCCCAATTCACTAAAGAAAGGATGTGAAATCTAAAACCACACCAAGAAGATACTTTTAAGTATGATCTGGAAAGATCCAAAACTTTGAAAACATTATCTATTGAATCACACTTTAGAGAAACAGGCAGTTTAACACTTTGTCAATGGGAATGCCAAGTGGCACAACTCCTATGGAAATGAACTTGACAGTCACTAGTCACATAGACATGATCCCTTGATCCTGCAATTCCCCTGCTAAGAAGCTACCCTGAAGATGCATGAATGAAATAAGTCATGCACAAAGGTGCACACTGAAACAGTATATAGACTACCAGGTGACTGAAACTCAGACTAGGTTAATAAAGAACATCACATCTGCAAGTGATGTAAATAAGATTGCCAACTAGGACATCCCTTGCTCATATTAGCTCTTCTCCCCTCAACAACAACTGGCACACATCTATGGATGAAAGTTTCTTTGTGGGACCCAGATTCATATCATGAAGCCCTGGTGTAGTTCAAGAAAGAGAAGAGTCATTTTGAGGACACAAGCTCACTCCTAGGTTGCCAACTCACTTTCGGAATTCTAACTACACACACAGAAAGGCAGCTATCTCCCAAGTCCTTTCACAAGAATCTGTGAAGTCAAAGCTATTTCCAATCTAATACCAAAACATCATCCCCCCCCCCCCGTTGACCTTTGCACTGATGATATAGATATAGAAGTAATGATGGGTCAAATTCTGGAGCTTTAGAAAATGAAATCAATGGAACCAAACCAAACCCACAATCACCTAGTCTTCATTACATATTCTCCCAGGAAAGAGAAAAGCCTATTTCAATTGAGAATGTCCTTGAGGCAGGGGTAATTGTTAATTTTACTAGCTCTTGATCCTTGAATATGCATTCTTCCAATAGCTTGTGAGATAAAATGGCAAATATACATAAGCAGGTCTGCTGAATACTGAAGGATGATGGTTTTGTTGGGAAAAAGCACTTTTCTAGGTCTTTGAATATTGAACTGAACCTTCTGCTTGGATGACTGAAAAACTGTGGTTATTCAGACTTGGGAGTTTATAGACATTTTCTTGAAAATGAATGTCATCTCAGTCATTTCAAGGGAAATAGCTGAATTGTCATCAGTGATAAAATTCAAAGCCACAAGGTAATATTAGATGTCAGAAAATTAGAGTTTTGTAAAGTTTGCATTCATCACTATTAACTTCATGGTGTTCTAAACTTTTAAAGATATTTCTGATGAGATCAGAGAAGACATTAACAAATTTGACATTAAAAAAACAAATGTGACATTTAAATGATACTGTAATATTGATATATATTGCAAAATGTATTAACACTTGAAAGATGTGCAAAAATTAGTGAACTAATATTACAAATGACAACTGAATGATAGTTATAAAATCATTTAGACCATATCAATAAACAAAAATATATGAACAAAATTTCAAAGCTTATTTTTTAAAAGAAACTATCACTTGTTAGATTTTTAGGAATGTTAAGAAAAATAACCTCAACTATCTAAAAAGACTGTTAAAATATTCCCTCCATTTGCAAGTAAACATATTTTTTCATTTAGTTTAACTAAAACAACAGATTGAATGCGGAAGCAAATATGAGAAAGCTCCCTTTCAGTAGACATTCAGAGATTTGCAAAACGTAAATCAGTGCCACCGCTCTCAATGATTGTCTTTTAGAAATTATAGGCCTATTTCTTGAAAATGTAATTTTGTTTAAGGTGATAAGTTCACTTTTATTTTTAATAGAGTAATAAATATTCTAATATTTTCTCAGTCACAATTTTCATTAGATAAATATCCATACTATAGTTCTCATAGATAAAACCTTTTTGGAGCAATTAATCAATTTTAAGAATATAAAACAGTTGTAAGAACAAAAAGTTTGAGGATAACTAGTGTATACTCTACCAATTATTTTAGGTCTAGTTTTATGAGGCTAAGATGATTTTAGAGTTCAGGTCCAATGTTTTAACTAGCAACAGAGTATTCTTTGATAATAATTCTCTGGGTATGTAAGAATGTGTCAAAAAAAAAAAAAAAGCCAATTCAGAGACATTAAATGCATCATGACCTTTCAGGACCTTGATTCAAGAGATGTGAATCTAAACCTTCCAGGACTGTGTGGGAATTTAGCGCAACCTCTTGCTTTTTTTTTTTTTTTTTTTTAATTTTTTTTTTTTTTTTTTATAACCAGAGTTTTGCTAATTCCCTGATGGGCTCCTGAACCAAAGGCACTGAAATGAAATATATTTGTAGGCTAAAGATGGTTCCTTCTGATGAAGAGCTGGAATTAGACCTGAATTTGATATGTAAAATTGTATCGAAACATTTAATTCCTGCCCCTAATTGTTTTAGCAGAAGGGAAACCTTTGTTGCTATGTGAGAATCTTTAAAAAGTCAAATGGCAAGTTCTGAATTTAGACTTGACCCCCTATCTTGACTTGACAATCTGTCAAAGGCTCATGAAATCCACTCAGTCTAAATCCAGAGGGCACTTAAAAAACTTCCAAAGCTCCATATCCCCAGGCATTGCTAACATGTTTTTCTGTAGAGTTTCACTTGTGGAGTGAAGTCTGCAGAAAAGTATTTTCAGATCATTCTGTCACTTGATAGCCCCCAAAGGAAAACAGTGTACCTTCAGAGGGTTGGAAAAAAGCAGTCTTGTTTGTCATGCTTTGCAGTGGTAGCCAAGGTGATGGGTGGAATATATGAGGGTAGAATTCCTGCTGGGAAATAGCAGCAGTGGAGGTCTTGGGGGATTCCTGAAGATGGTGCTGCTTTAAGTTTAAACCTCTCCCTAAGTTTAAACCTCATCCTTGCAGGGTGATTTTCCTTCTTACTTGCATTGGCATTAATCCTGAATTTGCTAGAATGTTCTTGAGAAGAACTGATGGGAATCACCAGGCTTACCTTAAGCCGAGAGAGGCAACTGTTGCCCACAAGCTCATATTGAGGCAGAAGTGGGCTGTGGAATATTCATACATCCTTCTGTGACTAGGCAAAGGGTCAGAATCACTCTTATCAGTTTGGATTCAACTACCTGTTGCCACAAACAAAAGGGGCTTTGACACAGGAAAAAAAAATATTTTATTCTAATCAACAGGGTAGAAGGAAAGGGAAAAAGGAAAAGAGTGGAAGGAGAAGGAGACGATCCAGAGAGTGAAGTGGAGGAACTGTTACAAGTGCTTGCAAAGTGAGATGAGTTCTGCTGCATCTGAAGCCTGAGCCTGCAGAGGCAGGACTATTGTTGCTGAAGTTCGGGTCTCCCCCAACCCTGGAGATGGGAACATGAAGATCCTGTCCTTGGCAGCTCCCACAATAAAAAGAGTAAGTTCATAACTTCCATCCCCCTTTAAACACTCCAAAAGTAGCTGCTCTATTCAATCCCTTCCCAGCAGCTTCTTTGATCAGGACACCAGGGCAGAGTTCAAGCCACAGAATGTGCAGGTATTGTCCCCTACATCTTGGGCGGTGTTTGGGTTTCATAGGGATGGAGTTTGGCCTTTAATTCTGGTGATCAAGGTTTGCACCCAGCCTTGGGACAGCACACTGGCTGAAGAATAGTAGGGAGATATTAAATAAGCCTATTCTCTAAGAATGCATATCCTACCCATAATATTGTGCCATAATGCCTCTTTTAAATTTTTTAACTCTTGACTGATGTCATGATAAATCAGAGAAAGTAGATAAGTAGCAGTCAGGTTCTGCCTCAATTTCTGCTCTCAAGTCTATATGACTTGGTGCAACTCATTCAACCACTCTGCACACCTTATCCTTATTTGCAAATGAGAGAATTGGACTGAAATCCCTCTAGGCTCAGTCACTTAGAAGTCTATCTCCCCGTCATAGTCAGGATGGTCCTCAAGAGATTAAATAAACATAGGCTAACACCTTATATTTTGCTATGTATGCAGAAAGAAGAGATTACTCTCATAGGCTGCAACATGGGCATCTATGTGGACAAAGAGTGGAGTCAGCATGGAAAACTATTGGTATCAGATTTGATCCAGTAGGAAATACCTTGTTGAAGGTGCTCCATGTGCCAGAAACTCTTCTAAATATTTTAGATGACATTAACATGATCACATTTCCCTTTGAGTCATTGAGGTTGATACTATATCATTCTCATTTTATAGTTGGGAAAAATGGGGGACCTATTAAGTAATTTCGAAAAGATTAGAAAATGGACAAGATACATAGCTGGATACAAAGTCAAACAATCTAACTTTTAAGCTAGCACTCAAACACGACTGCCCTATTTGCCCTATTTGCCTGTTTCTATCTTTCCAGGTCAAAAATTGCTTTGGATGCATATTCAGAATCTCTTTCAATGCCTACACTTGTTCTTGAAACTTCTGTTTAAATGCCTTCCCAGGATTGTCTCTCAACCATCTCCGTATTGTGTCTATGTGATCATAATTGTTTCCCCGTGCAGATGTGCTCCCCCATATCACATATTGCTTGGATCTTTTGTCATTGAAGATGGAGTCATGGCTTCCCTATAGGGAAATCATTGTTTCCTTATTGCTTCCAGCCCCATCCCAATCACAGCATTTGAATAGAAAGGCTATTTCTTTAAGATACACAGTTTTGTTTAGTAATGAGAAAAATCATTCCAAAACCTAAAAAAAAAGGGAATTGACTGTCATTCAATTACACTGAAATGTACATTTCAATACACTACATTGGCCAATACATTAAAATGGTCACATTCAGATAGATTCTGGCTTTTACTAACAAATAATTCATCAGTTTAACTTTACTTGACATAACTTTTATTTCATAAATATTGATGATATTAAGTTGAAATCATTCCTTCAAATGTTAATTTATCATTCTCTCCTCCACTCTGCTGGTTAGCATATCATCTCACAATGGTCCCAAACATAGATTGTCAAAAATCATTCCTTAGCTATGTATTTGAAAGATTATGTATTTGATTATGTATTTATTTATGTATGTATTTATAAGATTATGTATTTGAAAATATCCCATTTCAGAGAATTGTAAACTATTTTGTAAATGAAAACAATTTCAGCAAAAGTAGTGTTTGAAATTGTTCTCAATGACAAAATGCCAATGTGTTTTGAAAGAAGAATGTAGACTAGTTAATGATTCCATCATAAAAGAAAGTTCTTTTTATTTTTTCCTGATTTTTGACTCTCAGTTGAGAGAAGGAACAGCAGAAAAACCTTACGGTGTTTAAGAAGATTTAGGTTGTATAAGTATCTTTTCTCAAGAACTCTGAAAATCTCTATCATGGTTCCCTGCCCCTATCCCCCAATATCATTCTTGCCAGTATTTCTCAATAGGGGGAACTAGAACTATATGTTTATTCACAGCAGTGGGGATTTGAATATTTCTGCAGGGATTTGTTCCTTATTGCAATGATAGAGAAGTACTACTGGCATTTAAAACTGGGGTGGGATATGTTTCTTTACCTCAAAGCATTATTTGTAAGTCATTATTTTGAGCTTTATTGAGCTATAATTACATACCATACAGTTTCCCCTTTGGAAGTATAGAGATTCATGGAGTTGTTTGACCTAATCACAATCAATGTTACAAGATTTTCATTAGCACAAAAAGAATTTAACACTCATTATCAAGTATTTCCCTTTCCTCACCACACTCTGTCTGCACTTAGCTTGAACTGCAAACACTGAAATTAAATTGAAAGTAAAATATATGTCTAAAGGGAAGATAGGAGAATAATGTAGGTGGGATAGAATATGATTCTCAATTTTTTTTTACTAAGTAACATAATGCTGGTATGATTGAATATAGCTATTCCATATGTTAGCTGTCTGTGGTAAGCACAATGAATAAATGAATAATTCAAGTGGAAAGAATGAAAAGAGTGTGTTGGTCCTTATCAACTTTACCTATGTCATGAGTTTTAAATTATATTCATTTAAGGATCATCTGACCTTGAGTGAGTACCACTGACACAGGACTCCTGACAATGCTGGTAGGTTTGTAATTATCCCACAAGCCTTCAAAGTCTCTTTTAAGATCCTTCTTATTGTGAAATAATGATGTCAAAAGAGATTCAACAACTATAATCCCCCAGGAGCAGTTTCCTGGGAAAGATGCTGATGCCTCAGGATGTGGGAAATTCATGGAAATGTTCCCACAAGAGATGAGTGACTGGACATACATTTCTTCTTTTATTACTGGTACTAATATTTCTTGTCAATAAAATATGTAGATGCTTCTGATTCTTGTTGCTGCTTTCAAACTCCATTTCTTACTATAGATTCTAATTTAGGGGAAGCTGGGCAAGTCATAACCTCATCTGTCCAAGCTAGTCAGTATGGAAAACTATAAAGTGACAACCTGAAGAGCTTCCAATGAGGCTTAATTACTTGCATTTATACACTTAATATGTAAACAGAACTGTCACATTTAGATATGAACTTTTCAATAATTCTTTTCTTCATTCTCCACTTAGGCAGAGAGAAGGTGTTATCACCCTTGCAGGATGGCCTCTTGTTGATAGTTTGTGCCTTTGTTTCCTTTGCTATTGATTGTAGACTATTGGTCAGTGTTCAGAATAATAGCTCATTCTATAGAGATGCTTAGAAATCAATCAAGACTCTAATTCCAATTCACATTACACCTGTCCTTGCCTGAAGTGCAATAGAGGTGGTGAATAACTTCTAATTTTCTCAAGGAAAGAACATTTCACAAAAAGACGCTTGTGCCATGGTTTTAGATAGATGATAGATAGATAGATAGATAGATAGATAGATAGATAGATAGATAGATAGATAGATAGATAGATAGATAGATAGATAGATAGATAGACAGATAATGCATATACACACATAAATATGTTTTCATATAGACTGAATGAATTACATGTATATACAAATAATATATTACAATATTTATAACTATATCTATATAATATACCTCATTATATTTTACAGTCATTAGATGTAAATATATAAAAATATAAAATATTTTATATAACTGTAAATTTATTTTTAATAATTTATAAGATGCATAAATAGTCACAGCCAACAGGTAATGGTTTCATGATTTCAGCTTATTGTTTTTCTTTTTTAAGTCCAAATTAAGGACAAAGCAAAATAGAAAGTTAATACAGTCAGGAGCCCTATTTGAAGGCATTTCACAGCTTTATACTTTATGGGAAATGTGGGTTTATGAGCTTGTTAATCTTAGGTTAAAAGAACAGATTCACACTAAAGTGTTGAATTTCCTCTTAGATCTTCTAGCTCCTTATTTATAAAAAACTTATTAGCATTCAGAGACTGTGTGACTGCATTTTAAGTTGTGCATACTAATAAAAGTACAAAATTTACTATTCCCATTTTAGCTCTTCATACGATTATCATGCAAGAGTCTAAGGTTCCCCACCTCTTGCAGAAACAGTAACATAATATATTCAGTCCCTGAGTTGGCTTAATTTGTGAGTTTGTCAAGTTCCCAGTGATCTAGTGGTGAGGTTCAGGGTTCTCACTTTTGTGACTTGGTTTGATTTTTGGTCAGGAAACCAAAACTGATGCTGGTTGAAACCAAGGGCCCCAGAACCCCAAACTGAAAAGCTCCTGTTACCCATTCTAGGGTTAGTGCCACCAATGTACACAAACATGGGTGTGTTTCCTCCTTCCCAGCAATCCCCTCACCAAGAAGTTTGGTTCACAACATGCCAGGAGCTGTGGTCAGAGGCTGGGGTGCTGAGGTGGAGTTTGTAGTGTCCCTCACTGGCTCAGAGATGCCAGAGGCAGACTGTTTCTAGCATTTTTTAGTCTTTATAGAAAACTCTCATAGTAAGCATATTTGACTCATGAGAACTCAGTTGTGCTGATGCGGGGGGTGGGGGGGAGACAGTGTTGCTGGTGTTTGTCATGAGCCCCCTCAGTGAACAGATACTCACCACACAAGGGCAGTGGGAGATGTCATACTCTGCTCCTTTGTAATCTCTGTTTCCACTTACTTCTTAGAGCAGTGTGATTTTTAGTACTTAAATAAATACACATTTTTTTAAAAGACAGTATGACTTCTACACAGAAAACAAATATTTTGCTTGTCAACTGAAGAAATGGTTTTAATATTGAAAGGGAAGCTGACATTTTTGGACCCATAGAGAGTTGGAATGTCAGTTCCTGTATGGTTTGAAAGATGATATACTGGTTCTACTTTGTGAACTACTTTAGGGTTTTTCAACAATATTATTTACAATCTATCAACCTACATGTCATCTTTGCCTTAGAAATCAGAAGCTGCTCTTCTCTAAAAGATCTAGCTGTGCCAAACATCTCTCATTCTCCACTTTCAGTTATGCTCACAGCTCTATCAGACATTATTCACAGAAGTATTTTAAAAGCTTAGGAAAAATATGAAACCATTTGCTGAGGCTCACAACTTAACGTTCCTTCCAAATTTATTCATCACAGTGAACCTGTCCTGTGGCATATCCCTTTAGTCTCAAGAGCTGTGAAATGCCTGAGTTAGAAGCCCAGCCCCATCACATGACTGGTTATATAGTTATATAGTCATACTACCCCAAAGCTAAGACATAGGACAATATATTTGAGAGTCAAGAGAAAAGGGTATTAGAAATAAAGTCATTGTGGTTTTGATTTGCATTTCCCTTATTGCTAGTGACATTGAGCAATTTTTCATGTGCCTGTTGGTCATTTGTATTTCTCCTTTGGAGAAGTGTCTTTTTAGTTCTTCTCCCCATTTGTTGATTGGGCTTTTCATTTTGCTTTTGTTTAGTTGTGTGTGTTCCTTGTGGATCATCATAATTAAACCCTTATCATTCTTGTGGAGGGCAAAATTTTTTTCCCATTTGGTTGGGCATCTTTTAGTTTTTTCTGTTGTTTCTTTTGTTGTACAGAGCTCTTTAGTTTACTGGATGAAAAAAAATGTGGTATATATACATGATGGAATATTACTCATAATTAAGAATGACAAATTCGACAACTTTATGACAACATGAATGTACTTAGAAGAAATCATACTAGCAGAAACAAGTCAAAAAGAGAAAGACAGAAGTCAAATGGTTTCACTAATATATGGGATATAGTGAAAAAATAAACAAAAGCCGTGAGGAAAAGACAAAACAAGCTAAGCACCAAACTGAAGCACACAACTTTGGGCAGGAGGAAAGGGGGAGATTGGAGGGGAGGGGGGGGTAAATCCCTGGGATTACAATGATGTGAAATTTATATATAAATAAATTATAAAAAAAGAAATAATCTCAAAGATAATACATATGTTGGAGTGATCAGGTATTGTTCATTATATTGATTATAGTTAATATAGTAAAAAAAATGACAAAATGGAAAATTTCACCAGAGAACTAGAACCTATCAAAGAATCTGGAACTTAAAAATACTATAGCTAATATGTTTAGCTAGCTGAACTTTAGACTTGGGGTTAAAAGTAGAGTATCTATATCCTATGATAGAGCTAGAGAAATGGAAGATAGATCAATAGAAAATAGACAAAAACCTTGTGAGTTACCAAAGGATAAAAAATAGAAAACAGGATACGAGACTTATGGGGCTTGGAGAAAATATCTAACATGTAATTGGAAATCCAGATGGAAAGGAGTAAGAGAATAGGGCAGAAGAAATATTTGAAGAGTTACTATTTGAGATATTTCTAAAAGTGATAAAAGATTCAAATAAGAGTTTTGATGCAATAAATCAAAGAGGTGTGAGTGGAAAAAATCTACAAAAGAGAGAAAGAGAGACAGAGAAAATGATATATGAACTCAAAAGAGAAGGTGGTGTTTCAACGCAGATAATGAAGCAACTTCTCAAAGAGCTGAAAGAAATCAATACCTGGGTAGAATTATATATGCAGTAAAAATACTTTTTAGAAATAAAAATGTCATTTCAGGTGAGCAAAAATGAAGAGACTTTGTCATTAGCAGAGCTGATCTCAAAGGAAAACTAAAGAAAGGCCTTCATGTTTTCTAGACAGGAAGCATGAAAATTTAAGATGACATAACGAGCAATAAAAATTGGTATGTATGAATGAATATCTGCTATATAAGACAATGATAGTTTCTCATGGGATTTAAATATATGTAACACAAAAAAACATGATAGCTTGAGCACAAAAAGCTGAGAAGTTCATAGCAGAATGTTTTAGAATTAGCCAGAGAACAAGGACCAATACCAATGGAATATTTGTCTGTGTGAGATTTACTCTTAGGCTTATGCGATTATGGGGGCTAACTCCTGCAATCTGCCATATGTAAATTGTAGACCTAGAAGAATTGATCGTATAAGTTGTAGTATGTCCTGAGGTCCAAGAAAAGTAGATGTTTCAATTTGAGTCTAAAGACAGGAAAAGCATTCAGGCAGGATTAACACCCCTTACTCAGCATTTCTGTTTTACATAGGTCTTCAGGTGAGAGGATGAAGAACCTAACGATAGGAAACACCCTAAGCAGATTCACCTAAAATTTATCTGGCCACGTGTCTGGGCATCTTATGGTCCAGTCAAGTTAACTCATAAAATTAACCATCATATTGAATTGGAGTTCCAAGACCCTTTAATGCACAAAGTGATGAAAGTATTAATCTATGAGAATCAATTAAATCAAGGATGAGTAGTATAACCCCTAGGTTAGGCAAGAATAGGAAGTTAACAGAGGGAAAAATAAAATAATGGAATTGAATACTCCCCCCCAAAAAAGAGAAAACAAGGGAAATATGGAAACAAAGTAAAACAATAAGTTTTACTCCATATATTTCATTAAGTTTATCAACAATCTTCTTTCATTATAAATCAAAGACAGATGGGATTTTAAAAACAGGTAGGAGTAGGCTGATTATAAAAATTCTCCTTAAGTATGAGGACATGGACAATAAGTGAAGAGGAGTTATTAGAAAGAGTGATTCAAAAGATGAACTATGTTCTCTAAGCTGGAAAAGGATAGATCACACAGTAAGTTCTCAGAACCGGGAAGACATGAATCTGCTCTTATGTCTGGCTACACACTGAAATGAGCTAAAGTACATTTCTTCTTTCCATTATATTTTTCATATTGAGATTATTACAAATTTACATGCTATTGTAAGAAATAATGTAAAAGATCCTGATTGCACCCAACTTCCCCTAAGATAACGTCTTGCAAAATGGTAGAACAATATCACAACCAAAATGTCACTGTTAATGCAGAATGCAGTCAGAATATTTTCACTAGCCAAGTATTTCCTTAAGTTGCCTTATTTTATAGTCGTGTTCATTTCCTTCCTGCCTCTAACTGCCACCTTAAGCTCTAACAACCCTAAATCCATTCTCCATCTCAGTAAAAGTCATTTTCAACAATGCTGTAAAATAGAATCATACAGCATTTTGTGATTGGTTCTTTCAATCAATCAAATTCCCTGGAGTCATCCAATTTGTTACACATTTCAATACTTTTTGTCATTAAATGGTAGTTTATTTGTATATACTACAACTTAACTATTTACCCATTTGAGGACTTTTGGGTTGTTTCCACTTTGGTGATATTCTGAATAAGACAACTATAAACATTCATGTGTGGATTTTATGTGAAAAAAAGTTTTTGTTTCTCTGGGGGAAAATAATCCAAGAGTATGATTGATTGACCATATGGTCATGGCATGTTTAGTATTTAAAGACAGTCAAATTGTAGAGTTGAGTAATTTCACATTTCCTATGACCATTGTTCCTTCACAGATTCTCCACAGCTGAGGAAATAATTATTATGATTCAATGATTTGGTGCCTTGATCCACCAGTCCTAGGTCTTGCAGATGGTAGAAGAAGGAGAAGGCAGGTTCTCTTTGTTTTCAGTTACTTGGCCTAAAAGTAGGCCCCCAAAGGACATCAGAAGAGCATTATGAAGAGAGATGTCAGCTAACATTAGATTATCTACAATATTCCAAACAGTGTTCCAAATTTATATATATTTGTTGTATATATTTAGTTCTCTTAACAATCCAGGTATTATTTCTCCATTTTTAGATGAGGTCCCAGGATTGAATAATTTGCCTAACACACACCTAGGAGGAGGCGAGCCAGCAAACCAGCCCAGCTAGCTCTCAGCTCATCACCTGTGCTTTTCTCCTGGTTGCCCTGCTTCTCCTACAAGTGGGAAAAAAGAGTCTCTGGGAAGCTGCAATTGATAGATTTTATAGGCAGGTTCTTTCCTGTCTAGGGGTTTTCCCACCAGGTCAGCTATTTTCACATTTCCTTTCAGTCTCTTTCTTTGAAATGTTTCTTCTCCTTCCCCCCTCCTAGGATTTCCCACCAGGATTCTGTGCACACTTGTTGACCTTGTACTGTAAAAGGTAGGGTGTGAAAAGAAATGCTGACACAAGGCAGTTCCCCTCCTCACAGATCAACTCACCGATTAGAAGAAGGAAAAGATCTGAAGATGCTGACCATCAGCCCGAGGTAACAGAAAGGAGGGTGAGGGCGGAGGTACAAAATGGGAGGGGAGGACACAGGGCCCTGCCACGATGAATGATGGGTGATACGGTGGTGGGAGAACTATGGGAACTACATCTGCGGGGTGAGGTCAAATACTGTACAAAACTGAACAGTGGTATATAAGAAAGAAAGAAAGAAAGAAAGAAAGAAAGAAAGAAAGAAAGAAAGAAAGAAAGAAAGAAAGAAAGAAAGAAAGAAAGAAAGAAAGAAAGAAAGAAAGAAAGAAAGAAAGAAAGAAAGAAAGAAAGAAAGAAAGAAAGAAAGAAAGAAAGAAAGAAAGAAAGAAAGAAAGAAAGAAAGAAAGAAAGA
>PVHY01023191.1:0-21324 GCA_004024945.1 Uropsilus gracilis | reverse complement strand
AAGCAATCTACAGATTCAATGCAATCCCCTTAAAAATTCCAATGACATTCCTTAAGGAGATAGAACAAACATCACAAAAATTCATATGGAATAACAAAAGACCTCGAATATCAAAAAACCTCCTCTCCAAAAAAAGAGAGAATGGAGGACTAACTCTTCCAGACTTCAAGCTATACTACAAAGCCATAATACTTAAATCTGCATGGTACTGGTACAACAACCGACAGTCAGACCAATGGAACAGAATTGAGAATCTGGAAATAAAGCCACACACATATAGCCAATTAATCTTTGACAAAGGAGGGAAAAACTTACATAGGAACAAAGTTAGTCTCTTCAACAAACGGTGCTGGGAAAACTGGACTAAGACATGCAAAAAAAATGGACCAAGACATCTCTCTCAGACCATGTACAAAAATTAATTCAAAATGGATAAAAGACTTAGATATCAGACCTGAAACCATAACATACATAGAGGAAAACATAGGCAAAACCCTCCATGAAGTACAATTCAGAAATCCCTTTCTGGAATCATCTGCAGAAGGCAAAATATTGAAGGAAAACATAAACAGATGGGACTTCATCAAACTAAAAAGCTTCTATACTACAAAAGAGACAAAAGAAAAAACTAAAAGAAGTCCAACCAAATGGGAAAAAATTTTCACCCTCCACAAGAGTGATAAGGGATTAGTAACACTGATCTACAAGGAACTCACACAGCTGAACAAAAACAAAACAAGATGCCCAATCAAAAAGTGGGGAGAAGAACTAAAAAGACATTTCTCCAAAGATAAAATACAAATGGCCAACAGACACATGAAAAATTGCTCAATATCACTAGCAATCAGAGAAATGCAAATCAAAACCACAATGAGAGCACCTTACACCAGTAAGAATGGCCCACATCAAAAAAACAGGCAACAACAAGTGCTGGCGTGGATATGGAGAGAAAGGAACTCTCTTACACTGCTGGTGGGAATGTAAACTTGTCCAGCCACTATGGAAAGCAGTATGGAGACCCCTCAAACTAATGAAAATGGAATTACCATTTGACCCAGCAGTCGCACTTCTGGGAATCTACCCAAAGGAGACCTCAATGTGGGTACAAAAGGACACCTGTGCTCGGATGTTTATTGCAGCGTTATTTATATAACTGCAAGTCATGGAAACAAACCAAATGCCCCGGAACAGATGAGTGGATGAAAAAGATGTGGTATATATACACAATGGAGTATTACTCATCAATAAAATGAAAACTTTGATGAATTTATGGAAACCTGGGTGTACCTAGAAGAAATCATTCTAGCAGTAACGAGCCAGATAGAAAGGGACAGAAACCAAATGGTTTTACTAACATATGTTCAACCAAATGAAACTGCACAAGGGGAGAATGGGGACAAGATGGAGTGGGTCGGAAAGGGAGGTGGTAGGTGATCCCCAGGACTGAAATGATGTGAAATATACATATATATAAAAAAAGATCTGTGGGGGATATGCACTTTATTTCTTTTCTGGCCCATGAAGTGTTAAACATAGAGAGATTTCAGCTATGATCATCAAAGAATAGAGTAGTCACAGAAAGATACATACTGCACACATTGGAGTCTGATTGAAATCAGGAGTTTTCTCCCTGAAACACTGCTTTTTGGCCTGAGAGGCATAAATAGAGGAATTTGAATAAAAGAAGTGTTAATAACAAGTGGGAGAAATCATGACTTAAGCTCTGTGGGTGATATGGACTTGTATCCTTTTCTACCCCATGAAGTATAAAACATAGAGAGATTTCATCTCTGATCATCAAATTAGAGAGAAGTCACAGAAATATATATAATGCATTCTTAGGAGTCTGATTTAATACACGAGTTTGCTACCGGAAAACACCTCTTATGGCCTAAAAGGCCTAATAAAGAGGAATTTGAATATAAGAAGGGTTAATAACAAATGGGAGAAATCATGAGTTAAGATCTATTGGTGATAAGGACTTATGTCCTTTTCTACCCCATGAAGTGTAAAACATGGTTTTTTTTCTATGATCATCAAGTACAGAGAAGTCACAGAAAGATATATACTGCACTATTCGGAGTCTGATTGAATTCAGGAGGTTTCTCAGTGAAAAACTGCCTGTTGGCCTGAATGGTCTAAATAGCAGGAATTTGAATGAAAACAGGGTTTTAACAAGTGGGAGAAATCATGACTTAAGATATGTGGGTGATTGAACTTATATCCTTTTCTACCCCATGAAGTGTAAAACATAGAGAGATTTCGCTGTGATCAGCAAAGTACAGAGAAATCACAGGAAGATATATCATACAATCTTAGGAGTATGATTTATTCAGGAGTTTGCTACCTGAAAACACCTCTTTATGTCCTGAAAGTCCTAATAAAGAGGATTTTGAATATAAGAAGGGTTAATTACAAATGGGAGAAATCATGACTTAAGATCTGTGGGTGATATGAACTAATATTCAAAGGTAGATTTCATCTATTATCATCAAAGTACAGAAAAGTCACAGAAAGATATATACTGCACCCTTTGGAATCTGATTGAATTCAGGAGGTTTCTCGCCGAAAATACTTCCTTTGGCCTGAAAACCTAAATAGCAGGAATTTGAATGAAAAAGGGTTTTAACAAGTTGGAGAAATCATGACTTAAGATCTATAGGTGATATAGCCTTATGTCCTTTTATACCCCATATCGTGTAAAACATAGATTTCATCTATGATCATCAAAGTACAGAGAAGTCACAGAAAGATATATAATGTAATCTTAGGAGCCTGACTGAACTCAGGTGTTTTCTCCTGAAAACACTGCTTTATGGCCTGAAAGGCCTAAATAGGAGGAATTAAAATGAAAGAATTGTTAATAACAAGTGGGACAAATCATGAATTAAGATCTGTGGGTGATATGGACTTATATATTTTTCTACCCCATGAAGTGTAAAATATAGAGATTTCAACTATAATCATAAAAGTACAGAGAAGTCACAGAAAGACATATAATGCAATCTTAGGTGTCTGAATGAATTCAGGAGTTTTCTCGCTGAAATCACTGCATTATGGACAGAAAGTCCTAAATAAGAGGAATTTGAATGGATGAAGGGTCAATAGCAAGTGGGATAATCATGAGTTACGATCTGTGGGCTATATGGACTATATCCATATTTAATCGATGAATTTTAAAACATAGATTTCATCTATGATTGTCAAAGTTCATAGAAGTCAAGAAAGATATATACTGCACCATTTGGAGTCTGTTCAATCAGGAGGTTTCTCACTGAAAACACTGCCTATTGGACTGAAAGGCCTAAATAAGCAGGTTTTGAGAGAAAAATGTTTAAAAATAGTGGGAGAAATAATGGATTATGCTCTGTGGGTGATAAGGAATTATATTCTTTTCTATCCCATGAAGTACAAATCATCAAGAGATTTCATCTATCTATGATCATCAAAGTACAGAGTAGTCAAAGAAAGATATGTACTGCACCCATTGGAGTCTGATTGAATTCAGGAGGTTTTCCCTTAAAACACTGCTTGTTGGCCTGAAAGGCCTAAATGGTAGGAATTTGAATGAAAAAAGAGATTTAACCAGTGGGACAAATCATGATTTAAGATCTGTGAGCTATATGGACTTATATCCTTTTCTACGCCATGTAGTGGAAAACAGACAGATTTCATCTATGATCCTCAAAGTACAGAGAAGTCACAGAAAGATATATAATGCAATCTTAGGTGTCTGAATGAATTCAGGAGTTTTCTCGCTGAAATCACTGCATTCTGGCTAGAAAGGCAATTTAAGAGGAATTTGAATGGATGAAGGGTCAATAGCAAGTGAGAGAAATCATAAGATATGATCTGTGGGCCATATGGATTATATCCTTTTCTAATCCATGAATTTTAAAACATAGATTTCATCTATGATTCTCAAAGTACATAGAAGTTAAGAAAGTTATATACTGCACCATTTGGAGTCTGTTCAATTCAGGATGTTTCTCACTGAAAACACTGCCTGTCGGACTGAAAGACCTAAATAAGTAGGTTTTGAGAGAAAAATGTTTAAAAATAGTGGGAAAAATAATGGATTATGCTCTGTGGGTGATAAGGAATTATATCCTTTTCTATCCCATGAAGTACAAATCATCAAGAGATTTCATCTATCTATGATCATCAAAGTACAGAGTAGTCAAAGAAAGATATGTACTGCACCCTTTGGAGTCTGATTGAATTCAGGAGGTTTCTCCCTTAAAACACTGCTTGTTAGCCTGAAAGGCCTAAATGGCAGGAATTTGAATGAAAAAAGAGATTTAACCAGTGGGACAAATCATGATTTAAGATCTGTGAGCTATATGGACTTATATCCTTTTCTACCCCATGTAGTGGAAAACAGACAGATTTCATCTATGATCCTCAAAGTACAGAGAAGTCACAGAAAGATATATAATGCAACCTTAGGAGTTGATTTAATTCAGGAGTTTGCTACCGGAAAACACCTCTTTATTGCCTGAAAACCCTAATAGTGGAATTTGTATATAAGAAGGGTTAATAGCAAATGGGAGAAATCATGACTTATGATCTGTGGATGATATGGACTTATATACTTTTCTACCCTATGAAGTGTAAAACATAGATTTTTTTTTCTATGATCATCAAAGTACAGGGATGTTCCATAAAGATATATAGGGCACCCTTTGGAGTCTGATTGATTTCAGGAGGTTTCTCGCCAAAACACTGCCTGCTGGCCTGAAAGGCCTAAATCAGTAGCAATTTGAATGAAAAAAGGGTTAATAAAAAGTGGAGTAATCATGACTTAAGGTCTGTGGGTGATATGGAATTCTATCCATTTCTACTCCATGAAGTATAAAACATACATTTCATCTATGATCATCAAAGTACAGAGAAGTCAAGGAAAGATATGTGCACCATGGAGTCTGATTGAATTCTGTAGGTTTCTCGCTGAAAACACTGCCTGATGGCCTGCAAGACCTAAATTAGTAGGGATTTGAATGAGAAAAAGGGTTAATAACAAATGGGAGAAAAAAATGACTTAAAATCTGTGGGTGATATGAAGTTATATCCGTTTCTACTCCATGAAGTGTAAAACATAGATTTCATCTATGATCATCAAAGTATAGAAAAACACAAAATGATATATAATTCACCATTAGCAGTCTGAATGAATTCAGGAGTTTTCTCCCTGAAACACTTACTTATGGCCTGAAAGGCCTAAATAAGAAGAATTTGAAAGAAAGAAGGGTTAATAACAAGTGGGAGAAATAATGAACTAATACCTGTGGTGATATGGACTTGTATCTTTTTCTATCCATGATACGTAAAACCTAGATAGATATCATCTATAAACATCAACGTACAGGGAAGTTCCATAAAGAAATATTCTGCACCCATTGGATTGTGATTGTTTTCAAAAGGTTTCTTGCTGAATATACTGTTGTGGAGTGAAAGGGCTGTATCAGCACGAATTTGAATGAAAAAAGGGTTAATAAAAAGTAAGAGAAATCAAGAATTAAGATCTGTGGGTGATATGGACTTTTATTCATTTCTAATCCATGAATTGTAAAATATAGAGAGATTTCATCTATGATCATCCAAGAACAGAGTAATCACAGAAAGATATAACTGCACCCTTTGGAGTCTGATTGAATTCAGGTGGTTTCTCACTGAAAACACTGCCTGTTGGTCTGGTAGGTCTAAATAGCAGCGATTTGAATGAAAGTAGGGTTTTAGAAAGAGGGAAAAATCATGACTTAAGATCTGTGGGTGTTATGGTCTTATATCCTTTTCAAGCCGAAACATAGAGAGAATTCATCTATGATCATCAAAGTACAGGGAAGTTACAGAAAGATTATAATGCATTCTTAGGAGTCTATTGAATTCAGGAGTTATCTCCTGAGAACCCTGCTCTATGGGCTGAATGGCCTAAGTCAGCAGTATTGAAGGAAAGAACGGTTAATAACAGTGGGGAAATCATGAGTAAGGTCTGTGGGTCATATGGACTTCCATCCTTTTCTACCCCATGAAGTGTTAATCTCATTGAATTCAGGAGTTTTCTCGCAGAAAACACTACCTGTTGGCCTAAAAGGCGTAAACCAGCAGGAATTTCATGAAAAAAAATTAATAACAAGTGCAAGAAATCATGTATTAAGATCTATGGGTGATATGGACTTATATCCTTTTCTACCCCAATAGGTGTAAAACATAGAGAGATCTCATCTCTGATCATCAAAGAACAGAGTAGTCACAGAAATATATATATACTGCACCCTTTGGAATCTGATTGAATTAAGGAGCTTTCTTGTTGAAAACACTTCCTGGTTTCCTGAAAGGCCTAAATCGCAAAAATGAATGAAAAAAGGCTTTTAACAAGTGGTTCTAATCATGACTTAAGATCTGTTGTTTATATGACTTATATCCTTTTCTACCCCATGAAGTGTAAAACAGAGAGATTTTATCTATGATCACCAAAGTACAGAGAAGTCACAGAAAGATATATACTGCACTCTTTGGAATCTGATTGAATTCAGGAGGTTTCTCCCTTAAAACAATTGGACTGAAAGGCCTAAACCAGCAAGAATTTGAATAAAAAAATGTTTTAACAAGTGGGAGAAATCTTGACTTAAGATCTGTGGGTGTAATGGAATTATATCCATTTCTACCCAATGAATTGTAAAACATAGATTTCATCTATGATCATCAAAGTACAGAGAAGTCACAGAACGATATACAATGCAATCTTAGGAGTCTAATTGAATTCAGGAGTTTTCTCATGAGAACACAGCTTTATGGCATTAAAGTCCTAAATAACAGGAATTTGAATGAAAGCAGGGTTTATAACAAGTGGGAGAAATCATGAGTTAAGATATGTGGGTGATATGGACATACATACTTTTCTACTCCATGAAGTGTAAAAAACATAGAGATTTCATCTATAAACATCAACGTACAGGGAAGTTCCATAAAGATATATACTGCACCCTTTGGAGTGTGATTGAATTCACAAGGATTCTCACTGAAAACACTGCCTGATGGCCTGAAAGGCCTAAATCAGCAGCAATTTGAATGAAAAAAGGGTTAATAAAAAGTGGAAGAAATCATGACTTAAGGTCTGTGGGTGATATGGAATTATATCCATTTCTACCTCATGAAGTATAAAACATACATTTCATCTATGATCATCAATGTACAGAGAAGTCAGAAAGATATATACTGCACCCTAGGAGTCTAATTGAATTCAGGACGTTTCTCGCTGCAAAAACTGTGTGCTGGCCTTAAAGGCCTAAATCAGTGGGAATTTGAATGAAAAAATGGTTAATAACAAGTGGAAGAAAAAATGACTTAAGATCTGTGGGTGATATGAAGTTATATCCCTTTCTACTCCATGAAAAGTAAAACATAGATTTCATCTATGATCATCAAAGTATAGAAAAACACAAAATGATATATAATTCACCATTAGGAGTCTGATTGAATTCAGGAGTTTTCTCCCTGAAACACTTACTTATGGCCTGAAAGGCCTAAATACGAAGAATTTGAAGGAAAGAAGGGTTATAACAAGTGGGAGAAATTATGAGTTAATACCTGTGGTGATATGGAATTGCATCTTTTTCTATCCATGATGTGTAAAAACTAGAGAGAATCATCTGTAAACATCAACGTACAGGGAAGTTCCATAAAGAAATATCCTGCACCCTTTTGATTTTGATTGAATTCACAAGGTTTCTCGCTGAATACACTGCCTGTTGGACTGAAAGGCCTGTATCAGCACGAATTTGAATGAAAAAAGTGTTAGTAACAAGTGGGAGAAATCAAGACTTAAGATCTGTTGGTGATATGGACTTTTATTCATTTCTAATCCATGAAATGTAAAACATAGAGAGATTTCATCTGTAATCATCAACGTACAAGGAAGTTCCATAAATATATATACTGCACCCTTTTGAGTGTGATTGAGTTCACAAGGATTCTCGCTGAAAACACTGCCTGATGGCCTCAAAGGCCCAAATCAGCAGAAATTTCAATGAAAAAAGGATTAATAACAAGTGGGAGTAATCATGACTTAAGATCTGTGAGTGATATGGAATATATCCATTTCTATTCCATTAAGTGTAGAACATAGAGTGAATTCACCTATAAACTTCAATGTACAGGGAAGTTCCATAAAGTTATATATTGCAACCTTTGTAGTCTGATTGAATTCAGGAGGTTTCTCGGTGAATACACAGCCTGTTGACCTGAAAGGCTTAAGTCAGCAGGAAGTTGAATGAAAAAAGGGTTAATAATAAGTGGGAGAAATCATGACTTAAGATCTATAGGTGATATGGACTTATGTCCTATTTCTACTCCATTAAGTGTAAAACATAGAGAGATTTTATCTATGATCATCAAAGTACAGAGAAGTCACTGAAAGATATATAATGCATTGTTAGGTGTCTGATTGAATTCAGGAGTTTTCTCCCTGGAAACACTGCTTTATGGCCTGAAAGGCCTAATAAAAAGGAATTTGAATATAAGAAGGGTTAATTACAAATGGGAAAAATCATGAATTAAGATCTGTGGGTGGTATGGACTTATATCCTTTTCTACTCCGTGAAATGTAAAACATACATTTCATGTATGATCATCATGGTACAGAGAAGTCACAGAAAGATATATACTGCACCCTTGGGAGTCTGATTGAATTCAGTTTACACTTCATGGAGTAGACTAGGATATAAGTCCATATCACCTCCAGTGCTTAATTCATGATTTCTAGCACCACTTGTTATGAACCCTTGTTTCATTCAAATTCATATATATATATATATATATATATATATATATATATTGGCCTTTAGGGTGATTCTCCAGCATTTTCAGCCAGAAAAATCCTGAACCCAAACAGACTGCAAAGCAACAGTTTATATCTTCCTTAATTTTCTGTACTTTGTTATTTAGGGATGAAATCTCTCTATATGATAGAATAGAATGAGAAAATAGGATATAAGTCCATCTCACCACCAGGTCTTAAGACATGATTTATAGTGCTTGATATTAAACACTTCTTTCATTGAAATTCCTGCTGATTTAGGGCTTCAGGCCAACTGGTCGTTTTTAAGCGAGAAACCTCGTGAATTCAATCAGAATCTGAAGTGTACAGTATATATCTTTCTGTAACTTCTTTGTACATTGATGTTTATAGATGAAATCTCTCTACTTTTCAGCATACGTGGAGTAGTAAGGATATAAATCTATATCACCCCAGCTCGGAAGTCATGATTTCTAGCACTTGTTATTAAGCCTTGTTTCAATCAAATTCCTATATGTGTTGGCCTTTAGGGTGAACCGCCGGCATTTTCAGTCAGAACAAATGTTAATTACAAATGGGAGAAATCATGACTTTAGATCTGTGGGTGATATGGACTTATATACTTTTCTACCCCATGAAGTGTAAAACAGAGAGATGTCATCTATAATCATCAAAGTACAGAGAAGTCAAAGAAAGCTATATACTGCACCGTTTGGAATCTCATTGAATTCAGTAGGTTTCTCCCTAAAAACACTGCTTGTTGTTCTGAAAAGACTAAATAGCAGGAATTTGAATGAAAAATGGGTTTTAACAAGTGGGAGAAATCATGACTTAAGATCTGTGGGTGATATGGACTTACGACATTTCCTACCCCATATAGTGTAAAACATAGATTTCATCTATGCTCATCAAAGTACAATGATCTCACAGAAAGATATATAATGTAATCTTAGGAGCCTGATTGAATGCAGGAGTTTTCTCCCAAAACAATGCTTTATGTCCTGAAAGGCCTAAATAAGACGAATTAGAATGAAAGAAGGGTTAATAACTAGTGGGACAAATATTGAATTAAGATCATGGGTGGTATGGACTTATAACCTTTTCTTGTCAATTAAGTGTAAAACATATTTTTCATCTATGATCGGCAAAGTACAGAGACGTCACAGAAAGATATGTACTGCACCGTTTGGAATCTGAAGGATTCAGGTGGTTTCTCACTGAAAATTTGCTTGTTGGGCTGAAAGGACTAAATAAGCAGGAATTTGAAGAAAAAGTGTTAAAAAAGAGTGGGAAAAATCATGACTTATGCTCTGGGTGATATGGACTAATATCCTTTTCTACCCCATGAAGTGTAAAACATAGATTTTTTTTCTATGATCTTCAAAGTACAGAGAAGTTACAAAAATTGTATACTGCATGCTTTGCAGTGATTGAATTCAGGAGGTTTCTCTGAAAACAATGCCTTTGTCTTGAAAGGCCTAAATCAGCGAGAATTTGAATGAAAAAGGGTTAATGACATGTGGTAGAAATCATGACTTAAGATCTGTGGGTGTTATACTTACCTCTTTTTCTACTCCATGAATTGTTAAACATAGAGAGATTACTTCTGCACCCTTTGGAGTGTTTTTTATATCAGGTTTCTCGCTGAAAGCACTGCCTGTTGGCCTCAAAGTCCTAAATAGGCAGGAGTTGAATGAAAAAATGGTAAATAACAAGCGGGAGAAATCATGATTTAAGCTCTGTGGGTGATATGGACTTATATCATTTTCTACCCCATGAGGTGTATGATCATCAAAGAACAGAGTAGTCACAGAAAGATATATACTGCACCCATTGGTGTCTGATTGAATTCAGGAGGTTTCTCACTGAAAACATTGCCTGTTGGCCTGAAAGGCTTAAATATCAGGAATTTGAATGAAATAAGGTTTTAGAAAGTGGGAGAAATCATGAATTAAGAATTGTGGTTGATATGGAGTGATATCCGTTTCTACCCCTGAAGTGTAAAACATAGAGAGTATTCATCTATGATCATCAAAGTACAGGGAACTCACAGAAAGATATATAATGAAATCTTAGGAATCTGATTGAATTCAAGAGTTTTCTCCTGAAAAACCTGCTTTATGGCCTGAAAGGCCTCAATAAGTGGAATTTTAAGAAAGAAGGTTTTATAGCAATTTTGAGAAATCATGAGTTACGACCTGTGGGTGATATGACTTATATCCTTTTCCACCCCATGAAGTGTAAAACATAGAGTGATTTCATCAAAATATTTCAATGTACAAGGATGTTTCATAAAAATATATACTGTATCCTTTGGAATGTGATTGAATTCAGAAGGTTTCTCGGTGAAAACACAGCCTGTTGGCCTGAAAGGCCTAAATCAGCAGGAATTTGAATGATAAGAGGGTTAATAACAAGTGGGAGAAATCATGACTTAAGATCTGTGGGTGATATGGACTTATATCTTTTGCTACCCCATGATGGGTAAAACATAGATTGTTTTCATCAATAAACATCAAGGTACATGGACGTTCCAAAAAATATATACTGCACCCTTTGGAGTGTGATTGATTCAAAAAGTTTCTCACTGAAAACACAGCCTGTTGGCCTGAAAGGCCTAAAACAGCAGGAATTTGAATTATAAAAGGGTTAGTAACAAGTGGGAGAAATCATGACTTAAGATCTGTTGGTGATAAGGAATTATAACCTTTTCTAACACAAAAGTGTTAAACATAGAAATTATCCATGATCATCAAAGTACAGAGCAGTCATAGAAATATATACACTGCACCCTTTGGAATTTGATTGAATTCAGAATTTTCTCACTGAAAACCATGCCTTTTGGACTGAAAGGCCTAAACTAGCAGGAATTTGAATAAAAAAAGGGTAATAACAACTGGGAGATATCATGACTTAAGTTCTATGGGTGATATGGACTTGTAACATTTTCTACTCCATTAAGTGTAAAACAGAGAGATTTCATCTATAAACATCAATGTACAGGGAAGTTCCATAAAGATATATACCGCATCCTTTGGAGTGTGATTGAATTCAGAAGGTTCTCGCTGAAAAATTGCCTGTTGACCTGAAATGCCTAAATCAGCTGGAATTGAATGAAAAAAGTTTTAATAACAAGTGGGAGAAATCATGACTTAAGCTGTGTGGGTGATATGGACTTGTATACTTTTCTAAGCCATGAAGTGTAAAACATATAGAGTATTCATCTATGATCAACAAAGAACAGAGTAGTCACAGAAAGATACATACTTCACCCATTGGAGTCTAATTGAATTCAGGAGATGTCTCGCTGAAAATATTGCCTGTTCGACTGAAAGGCCTAACCAGCAAGAGTTTGAATGAAAAAAGGGTTGTAAGTAATGGGGTAAATCATGACTAAAGATCTGTGGGTGATATGGACTTATATCTTTTTCTACCCCATGAAGTGTAAAACTTAGAGAGATTTCAACTATGCTCATCAAAGTACAGAAGTCAGGAAAGATATATAATGCATATTAGGAGCCTGATTGAATTCAGGTGTTTTCTCCTGAAAACAATGCTTTATGGACTGAAAGTCCTAAATAAGAGGAATTAGAATGAAAAATTGGTTAAAAACAAATGGGAGAAATAATGAGTTAAGATCTGTGTGTGATATGGACTTATATCCTTTTCTACTCCATGAGGTGTAAATCATAGAGAGATTTCATCTATGAATATCAACATACATGGAAGTTCCATAAAAATATATACTGCACCTTTTGGAGTCTGTTTGAATTAAGAAAGTTTCTCGCTGAAAACGCAGCTTGTTGGTCTTAAAGACATTAATCAGCAGGAATTTGAATGAAAAAAGGGTTAATAACAAGTTGGAGAAAACATAACTTTAGATCTGTGTGTGATATAGACATATCCTTTTCTACCCCATGAAGTGTAAAACATAGAGAGATTTCTTCTATGATCATCTAGTAATAAGGTTTCCCCCCCATTGTCTCCTGTTTAAGATTGCTGATTTCAAGGACAGGTATGCTAAAATGGGACAATGACCGCTGGAATTTTTCTTCTTCTGAAATGGTCAAGGTGAAACAGGTTTCATGGAAGGTGGGAAATCAGGGTATATAAAGAGTGTCAAGCAAAGAGAGGGATTCACGATTCAAATGGGATTTGAATATGGAGATCAGATAGAGAGAGAGGGTCAGTGGAGGAGAGATGGGATTCGGCCATCTTGTAAAGATGTGAGCCATGTGAGCTTGGCCATGTGGCCACCGGGGGCCTGCAACCCTTGGCTGGCCCAGGCTGGTGCAGCATGTGTGCTGAATGCAGTTAAGGAGTTTGCAGATGAGAACTCCGTGTTGGAGTTTGTTTTGCTGAGTTTGACTAGTGTCTGAAAGAGGCCGTGCCAAAGTTAGGCCTGAGAAGAAAGTGAACTTTGCTGGTTTGGCACCATGGAGTTCCTGCTACCTGATGGTGACAAGGAGAAGACAGTGTGGAAGACAAGGAGGAGGAAGCCAAGGGAGCAGCCAAAGGAACATGTCTTCAAGCGTCTGGAGATGGACTCTGTCTGGACATTGGTGAGACAATCAGGACTGAGAGAATGAGGATTTTGGGGTAATCTGGGAAAGGACATTGGACAATACTGAGAAAGGGTTTGGACAAAGTTGAACTATTCTGAGTCTTACATGTTTCTTTTGTAATTATTAGGATAATTAGAAATCACTTTGTTAGAAATAAATTAGTCTGTGCTGATAGTCTTGCAGTGGTTTGGTATTTTGGTTGAGAAGGCTGGGGATGGTGGTAGAAACCATGAGTGGAAATTTAAACTGTGCTTTAAAGTTTTACTTTTTAGGTCAGAAAGAGGGAAAGAAAGCAGAGAGAAGCTGGTAGCTGATGTTTGCATATCAATGGTAAAGTTGATCAGTGAAAATGCTAATGAAGCGGGTATACTTGCTTTGTACAGAGAAGCAACCAGATAGGTGTATACAGTTAAAGTTAAAGTCAGAACGCCTTCTTTCACCCTGTTTCAAAAGTCCAGAGAAGTTATAGAAAGATATACTGCACCCTTTGGAGTTTGATTGAACTCAGGAGGTTTCTCGCTGAAAACACTGCCCTTTAGTCTGAAGAACTTAAATCAGTAGGTATTTTAATGTAAAAAGGGTTAATAAAAAGTATGAGAAATCATGACTTAAGATCTGTGGGTGATATGCACTTATATCCTTTTCTACCCCATGAAGTGTAAAACATAGATTTAATCTATGTTCATCAAAGTACAGAGAACTCATAGAAAGATATATAATGCACCCATAGGAGTCTGATTGAATTCAGGAGTATTCTCCCTGAAAACACTGACTTATGGCCTGAAAGGACTAAATAAGAGGAATCTGAACGAAAGAAGGGTTAATAACAAGTGGGATAAATCATGAGTTATTATCTGTCATGATATGGACTTAAATCCTAGTCTATCCATGAAGTGTAAAACCATAGAAAGATGACTACTATAAACATGAGCATACAGGGAAGTTCCATAAAGATATATACTGCACCCTTCGGAGTGTGATTGAATTCACAAGATTTCTCTCTGAAAACACTGCCAGGATGCCTGAGTGTCCTAAATCAGCTGAAATTTGAATGAAAAAGTGTTAAGAACAAGTGTGAGAAATCATGACTTAAGAGCTTTATGTAATATGGAGTTATATCCTTTTCTCCTGGATGAAGTGTAAAACATGGAGAGATTTCATCTATGGTCATCAAAGTACAGGATGTCACAGAAAGATAAGTGTTGCACCCATTGGAGTCTGATTGAATTCAAGAGGTTTCTCGCTGAAAAAACCACCAGTTGGCCAGAAAGGCCTAAATCCCTGGAATTTGAATGAAAAATAGATTAATAACAAGTGCAAGAAACATGTCTTAAGAGCTGTGGGTTATATGGATAATATTCTTTTCTACACCATGAACTGTGAAACATAGAGATTTCCTCTATGATCATCAAAATACAGGAAGTCACAGAAAGATATATACTGCACCCTTTGGTGTCTGATTGAATTCAGAAGGGTTGTCACTGAAAACACCACCAGGTTGACTGAAAGGCCTGAATCAGCAGGAATTTCAGTGAAAAAGTGTTAATAACAACTGCGAGAAATCATGACTTAAGAGATGTGGGTAATATGGACTTATATCCTTTTCCACTGGATGAAGTGTAAAAGAGTGATTTCATCTATGATCATCAAAGTTCAGAGTAGTCATGGGAAGATATATACTGCACACTTTGGAGTCTGATTGAATTCAGGAGGTATCGTGAAAACACCGCCAGTTGGTTGAAAGGCCTAAATCGGCTGGAATTTGAATGAAAAATGGGTTAATAATAAGTGGGAGAAATCATGACTTAAGTGCTGGAGGTGAAATGGACTTATATCCTTTGTTATTCTATGAAGTGTACAGCATAAGGAAATTTCATCGCTATACTTCTGGGTAGAGAAAAGTTAAGTAAGATATAAACTGCTGCTTTGTAGTCTGTTTGAATTCAGAAGTATTGTTGCTGCAAATGCTGGAATCTCACCTCAAGTCGACTCATGCAGGAAATTGAGTGAACCTAAGGTTAATAACAAGTGCAAGAAACATGACTTAACAATGTAGGTGATATGGACTTATGTCCTTTTCTACTTCATGAAGTGTAAAACATAGGGAGATTTCATCTATGATTATCAAAATACAGAGAAGTCACAGAAAGCTAAATATGGAACCCTTTGGAGTCTGATTGAATTCAGGAGGTTTATCACTTAAAACACCTCCAGTTGGAATGAAAGACCTGAATCGGCTGGAATTTGAATGACAAAAGTGTTAATAACAAGTGGGAGAAATCATAACTTAAAGCTGGAGCTGAGACGGATTTATATCCTGTGCTATACGATGAAGTATACATATAGGGAAATTTCATCCCTATACATCTGAGTAGAGAAACGTTAAGTAAGATTTTAAAAGCTCCTTTGTAGTCTGTTCCAGGCCCTGGTGTGGGACCCCCTCACCGAGCCACCGACTCTGCCATCCCTAGGAGCCAACCCTCACCGCCAGGCTCCTCAGGAAACCCGCCCACCTTGCCCACGGCCAGGTTAGTTAGCTGCTGTAGGTTGCCCGCGCCGGTTCCAGGCCCCCGGGAGGACCCCCTCACCGAGCCGCCACCTCCGCCATCCCTGGGAGCCAACCCTTGCCGCCAGGCTCCTCTGGAAACCCGCCCACCTTGCCCATGCCCAGGTTAGTTAGATGCTGGATGTCATTGGCAACGGAGCAGCAAATTACTAAGCTAAACTAAAGTACAGATCTAATTTCAACCTGGAAAACACTCCCATCAACATTCCAAACACAAGATCCATGGTTACTCAATATGTAGAAAAGGTTAGAAAGCAAAACACAGTAAGGAGAAAAAATTTAAACATGCAAGCAAGCCCTACAGGTAGTAATCCATCGCCAACAAAGAAAGGACAATCCCCAGAAAACATCAAAGAAATGATTTGCATCTCAGAAAAAGATTCCTCTATCAACATGTTAAATGCACTCCAACTATGAAGAAAAGAATTTGAAAAAAAGGACAACAGTATGATAGAAGCATTTAATGCACTAAGGGAGGAAGTAGACACATATAAAAAAAGAGAGCATCAATATGTATAACTTAATCAATGAACTGAAGCATGAAAATGAATCCCTAAAATTGAAATTGAAAGAGACTCAAGATTTAAAGGTTGCAATAGATGAGCTCAAAAATGCACAGAAAAGCCATGGCAGCGAATAGATGAAATAGAGGAATGAATCAGTATACTTGAGGATACAGAAACAGAGAGGACAAAGAAAGAAAAAGAGAGAGAGAAACAAAGTAGGAGGACTGAAGACAAGCTCAGAGATATGTCAGATTCCTTAAAAAGAAACATAAGAGTAATAGGAATCCCAGAAGGAGAGGAGAGAGTTAAGGGAACTGAAAGGCTGTTCAACATAATAATAGAGGAGAACTTCCCCAATCTGAAGAAAGAAATGAAAATAGACATACAGGAAGCCAAAAGGACACCAAGCTACTTTAATGAAAGAAAAGCCACAGCAAGACACATCATGGTAAAACTTCCAGGAACCCAAATAAGGAAAAAATAATGAGAATTGCTAGAGAAAAGAAACAGACAACCTACAAAGGAAAATCCATTAGACTGACCTCAGATTTTTCTAAAGAGACACTCCAGGCAAGGAGAGAATGGAGTCACATCTACAAAAAACTCCAAGAAAAAATGTGCCAGCCAAGAATACTCTACCCTGCAAAGCTATCCTTCTTCTACAAAGGAAAAATTAGAACCTTCTCTGACAAGCAAAGTCTCCAGAAATTTGCTACCACTAAACCCCCATTCCAAGAAATTTTGCAGGAGGCCTCAAGACCAAAACCATAAGAAGATCAAACAAGAAACAAAAACACAAAATAAACCCCAGATGACTACCAGGAAACCATCAGAATCGCAAATATCAATAATCACCCTAAACGTCAATGGTCTAAACTCAGCAATCAAAAGATGAAGAGTTGCAGACTGGATCAGGAAACAGAACCCAACATTCTGCTGCTTCCAAGAAACACACCTGATCGCTAAGGTTAAGCATAGACTGAAGGTGAAAGGCTGGAAAACTACACTACAAGCAAACGGCCCCCACAAGAATGCAGGAGTTGTCATTCTTGTATCAGACAGAGCAGACTTCAAATTAACAAAAGTGACAAAAGATAAAGACGGCCACTACATAATGGTTAAAGGGTCAATCCACAAAAAGACATAACAATAATCAACATATACGCACCTAATGAGGGAGCACCAAAATTCATAAAACAACAACTAGTAGAAATGAAACCAAATATTGATGAAAATACATACATGGTAGGAGATTTTAACACGCCACTCTCAACAAAAGATAGATCAACAAAAGAGCAACTACACAAAGAAACAAAAGCTTTAAAGGAAGAGCTAGACCAAATGGACTTAATAGATATATACAGGACACTACACCCCCAAGGAAAAGAGTACACTTTTTTTTCAAATGCACATGGTTCTTTCTCTAATATAGATCATATACTAGGCCACAAGTCAAACCTGAACAAGCACACAAAGTTTAAAAAATTCCAACCTTTTTCTCCGATCATAAAGGCATCAAATTAGAAATCAACAATGATAAGAAAATAAGGAGAGTAAACACTACATGGAGACTGAACAACAGGCTTCTGGAATATCACTGGGTAAAGAGGATATCAAAGAAGAAATTAAAACCTACATGGAAGCAAACGACAATGACGACACAACGTTCCAAAATATGTGGGACGCAGCAAAAGCAGTTCTACGAGGAAAGCTCATAGAAATACAGGCCCAAACAAATAGAATTGAAACAGCCCAAAGAAATACTCTAATCTCCCAACTTGAAGACTTAGAACAAGAGCAACAAAAAAATCCAAAACCCAGCAGGAGACAAGAAATAACAAAAATAAAAGCGGAGATTAATGAAATAGAAACCAAAAAGACCATCGAGAAGATAAACAAAACCAAAAGCTGGTTCTTTGAAAAAAAAAATTGACAAACCCCTGGTAAGGTTACAAAGAAAAGAAGAGAGAAACCTCAAATAAACAGGATCATAAACGTAAACGGAGATATTACAACAGACCCAGCAGAAATCCAAAAGATAATTAGCGACTGCTACGAGCATCTATACGCAAACAAATACAGCAACCTAGAAGAGATGGACAAATTCCTGGAACAATACAGTCATCCAAAATTGAACAAAGAAGAAATAGAAAACTTAAATGGTCAATCACAAGCAGTGAAATTGAGGCAGTCATCAAAACTCTCCCTAAAAACAAGAGTGCAGGTCTTGATGGTTTTACAAATGAGTTCTACCAAACATTCAAAGAGGAACTAACACCGGTGCTATTAAAACTCTTTCAAAAAATTGAGAAAGAAGGAAAGCTACCAAATACCTTCTATGAAGCAAATATTACACTAATTCCAAAACCAAATAAAGATAGTGCAAAGAAAGAAAACTATAGACCAATTCTAAACAAAATTGTAAACAAAATCCTGCAAAAATTCTAAACAAAATCCTGGCAAACCGAATCCAACATTGCATAAAAAGGATCATCCATCATGAACAAGTGGATTCATTCCAGGGGCACAGGGATGGTTCAACATTCGAAAATCAATCAACATAATCAACCACATCAAAAAAGAGAAGAACAAAAATCATATGATCATATCAATAGATGCGGAAAAAGCATTCGATAAAGTTCAGCATCCTTTCATGATGAAAGCCCTGGAAAAAATTGGTATAAAAGGAACATACCTGAACATAATAAAAGCTGTATATAACACACCCATAGCAAATATCATCCTTAATGGGGAAAAACTGAAACCATTCCAATTAAGGTCCAGAACCAGGCAAGGATGCCCACTCTCTCCACTCCTTTTCAACATAGTTCTGGAAGTCCTAGCTAGGGCAATAAGACAAGAGAAAGACATAAAATGAATCCAAATAGGGCACGAAGAAATAAAGTTATCATTATATGCGGATAATATGATTCTCTATGTAGAGAACCCAGAAAAATCAACAGAAAAACTGATTGAAATAATAAACTGATTTGGTAAGGTTAGCTGGATACAAAATCAACACGCAAAAATCAACAGCATTCATATATGCAAAGAATCAGTCAGAAGAAGAAGAAATTAGAAAAAACACCCCATTTTCCATTGCACCAAAGAAAATCAAATACTTGGGATTTAACCTAACAAAAGACGTAAAAGACCTATACAAAGAAAACTATAAAACATTCTTAAAAGAAATAGAAGATGATGTAAAAAAATGGAAAGACATTCCCTGTACATGGATCGGAAAAATCAACATCATCAAAATGACTATACTACCAAAGGCTATCTACAGATTCAATGCAATTCCAATAAAGATCCCAATGATATATTTTAAAGAGATAGAACAAAAATTACTGAAATTCATATGGAACAACAAAAGACCCCCAATAGCCAGAACCCTATTGTCAAACAGAAGAGAGAACGGAGGTATTTCTATTCCAGACTTCAAACTGTACTACAAAGCCATAATACTTAAAACAGCATGGTACTGGTACAAAAACAGACAAACAGACCAATGGATCAGAATTGAATATCCGGAAATAAAACCACACATATACAGTCAATTAATCTTTGACAAAGGGGCAAAAAACATACCCTGAACAAGGATAGCCTCTTCAGTAAATGGTGCTGGGAAAACTGGATCAAAACTTGTAAAAAAATGGACCAGGATAAAACCCTCACACCCTGTACAAAAATTAACTCAAAATGGATAAAAGACCTGCAACCATAAAATACATAGAAGAAAACCTGGGCAAAACCCTTCATGAATTTCACCTCAGAAATCCATTTGGGGAAACAAATATGGCCAGCAAAAAAATGAAGGAAAGCATAAACAGCTGGGACGATATATAACTTAAAAGTTTCTGTTCTGCAAAAGAGACAATCAACAAAACAAAAAGAAACCCAACCAACTGGGAGAAAACTTTTGCCCTGCAGACAAGTGACAAGGGTCTGATAACAAAGATCCACAAAGAGCTCCTACAGCTCAACAAAAACAAAGCAAAAAACCCAATCCAAAAATGGGGAGAAGAACTAAAAAGACACGTCACCAAAGAGGAGATACAGATGGCTAATACAACATATGAAAAAATGCTCCACTTCACTAATATTCAGGGAAATGCAAATTAAAACCACATTGAGATACCATCTTACACCAGGGAGAATCGCCCACACAAATAAAACAGACAACAACAAATGTTGGTGCGGATGTGGAGAAAAAGGAACTCTCTTACACTGCTGGTGGGAGTGCAAACTGGTCCAGCCACTACGGAAGACAGTGTGGAGGACCCTCAAACAATTCAAAGTGGACTTACCATTCGACCCAGCAATCCCACTACTAGGAATCTACCCAGAAGACATGAAGACATTAATTCAAAAGGATACATGTACGCGAATGTTCATTGCAGCCCTTTTCACAGTTGCAAAGAAGTAGCAACAAACCAAATACCCCCAAACAGATGATTGGCTAAAAAAAAATGTGGTACATATACACGATGGAATACTACGCATCCATCAAGGAGGACAAACACATGTCATTTGCAGCAACCTGGATGGAACTAGAGGGACTCCTATTGGCAGAAATAAGTCAAAAAGAAAAAGAGAAGTACAGGATGGTCTCACTTATATGATGAATATAGGGAAAAACAAACAAATAAGAAAAAAAACCCAACCAATGGGACTGAACCATGGAGCGAGAGAGGAGGGGGAAGATGGCGGGGAGGTGAACAACAGGCCATACAACCAACAACTGAATATCAACTTAACCAACCAACAATTTGCAGAAAAATGGGAGAAGGAGTACTGAAGGGGGGATACAGAGGGGGGTTATGGAGGGAGGAGGAGGGATCAATTAATGCACAATTGTGACAAATCAATAAAAAACAAAAATTAAAA
>PVHY01023190.1:0-21327 GCA_004024945.1 Uropsilus gracilis | reverse complement strand
CTTCCTTCCTTCCTTCCTTCCTTCCTTCCTTCCTTTTTTGACTAGGTCTCGCTATTTTTGCCCGTGGAACCGCAGGCTCTCGTTACCCAGGGTACCCCAGACTCAAGTAATCCCCAGCCTCAGCTTCCCAGGTAGCTGGGATTACAGGCGCGTGCCACCACACCCAGCTATTTTTTTGGAACTAGGTCTCGCTATGGGCCCCAGGCAGAACTCAAACCACAATCCCTAGCCCTCGCTGCTTCATAGACTGAAGCTTACAGGCACGAGCCACCGTGCCCAGTCTTAGAAGGAGATTTTCTTGCTGAGCCAGAGTTCACTGTACTCCACATGAGAGGCACTCTCCTCTGATATTTGTCTAATATAGAAGTGGTAATTTTTGTCATATCAGGTTTTAATGTCATCTTTTGTTTTGAAGAGGACACGATTAGGCTCATAGAGATTCTCTTAACAGTATTCATACTTTCTTAAGATTCTTGGAATTGAGAAGTTAACATTTCCTCTCACTTAACAGTTCCTCTCAATGTTTTACTGAACTCTGGCAGTGTTATATCAGAGTATTTTGTAAGGCTTTTTATTAAAATAAAAAAATAAAATTTTAGGCACTGCTGCTTCTGGAAGCACTTAATTTTCTTTGAAAATATGTGTTTTTGTGAAAAATACATTTATCAGCTGTAATTCCTGCAAATGAAGCACTTGGGTAGTTATAAATTTCACAATATTGACATTGCAGAATTTAGACATACAGGAAATCGAGATCAGGTGCTGCTTCATAGAGAAGTGAGATCAGGACTTGGCTGGTTATTGGATGCAGAGTATAATGCAGATGTATTGCAGGCGGTCACCTTGCTTTGTGAGTTGCAGTCATGTGTTTGGAGTGAAGTGTTATAGGAAACTTAACACAATTAAAAAATGTTTAATGGCTTTTCAATACCTGCATTTGTTGCAAGAACGAAGTACAAAATTATATACATATATGTGCATGTTCCTTCTACTAAATACTGTTACAAATGTGTCTCTTGGGAAAACTATAGAATAGGTT
This sequence comes from Uropsilus gracilis, assembly GCA_004024945.1. Classification (NCBI taxonomy): domain Eukaryota; kingdom Metazoa; phylum Chordata; class Mammalia; order Eulipotyphla; family Talpidae; genus Uropsilus; species Uropsilus gracilis. The sequence goes on along the minus strand of PVHY01023190.1, from coordinate 20,288 downwards.
TATAAAAATGATTACTTTTCTCCGTAAGGCCTAAAAAATATGTTTTTGGGAAGTATCTACAATACAAATTCTATACTCAGAAAAGTTTTATTAACTGAAATAAAGGTTATAGACATTTAAGAAAATAGACATTTTGTTATGTGTCGATTGGGTTTTTTTCTTATACCTTCAGAAACTCATGATAAATAACCTTGAAAGTTTCTGAACCCATTGAGTGTTTTGGAGCAATTCGACCGAAGTGCCAGCCTCCACCGCCCTGCAGGGTAGTGAGAACCTGCAAGACCCAAGTCTCTTGTTTTAGTGCATGACACCTAGATATGAGATATGTGTTTTTTATTTCCCTTAATCCAAGGAGTTGGATAGGCAAGAGGACACAGCTGTGAGAGATACTTAAGGAGAGTAGCTTGAGCAGTTGGTGTAGTTTCTGGACTTGAGGGTTGGACTGGCTACACTAGCATCTGACCTGACTTGTCACTGGGAAAATACCATAGTGGAATCTTAGGAGCTGAACATGTTAGATTTGAGTAAATTATCATTTGTGTGAATCAAGCTATTAGTATCAAATATATGAACAACTACTGACACCTCATGGATGTAGATATTATTAGTTTCAGTTTCAGAAAGTATATATGTACATGTGTAGCAGAGTCAGTGTGTCAGCAGATAACATGTTATTGGCCTTGGCGTAACATGATCTGTGATTTGATCTTGATGATGGAAGCTGTTCAGTATATTCCTAAGTTATTTGAAAAACAAAGTTGGAATGTGTCTTCATTGAAGTGACAGCTTAATCTTTCCAAAAATTTTCAGGTTTGTTCTGCAGATTTAGAATTCTGCCATTAGGGCTTACTGAGCATGAAGACAAGGTAGCATTTAAATGATAGTAATGCACACTCCTTCAATAATAATTAAATGATCCACTCTCCTTTTCAAATTAATATCCATTTATGTTTTATGAAAAAGTTGCATTCATACTTTCATTCTTGTTTTGATGAAATAGTGTAACAGTTTAGAACAATGAAGTGTCAGAACCCACAGGTAAATTATATCATTTCAGTTAAAGATATACATACATATATATATATATATATATATATAATACATTTATTTTTCATCTATTGTAGACTTGGCTGTTCATTAGCAAAGTGGTTTTTGTGAATCTGTCTCCAATGTGAATCTTATTTTCTAATATTTTCAATGTGAAATTATTCTTAACCACATAAATATCTAAATAAATATCTAAACAGGGAAGGATCACTTTTAAATGTTGTTGGAATTGCTGAGTAGATGTTTAGAGAAGATACTGATACCTGATAAAATGTGACATAAGTTTTGAGTGGACACGCAAAAGATCACAATATAGAAAAAAGTAGGAAATGTAGAGTGAACAGCTTAGAAGGATGCTTATTCTAATATATAAGGAAAGGTAAGTGGACAAAGGAAAAAGGAATTTATGAGTCTTAAAGTAGTATGTGGAAAATTGCTCTCAGTCATAAAAAGTAAAAATGGGAACAATATAGAGATAATTTTTATTTACCAATGCAGCTGATTAAAAAAAAAATCACTTAAGATTGTTAAGGTTGTCTAAGACAGGTGGAGTCATTTGTCAGTGATAACATGCTGGAGTATTTAAGGGACTTATATACTAAAATAATCTGTATCTTATACTAATTTGTAAACTCCTTTGCCAAAGTGTTCTTTTTATTTAAATTTATCAACGGCAGAAAGATTTTGTATATACAATGTATGTCTTCATGGAAATACTTCTGTTAGTGTGATGGCAGTTCCGGTGTTAAAATTTTTCAGACTCGTTTACTGTGTGTCTTTCATTTAATCTACTCGACTGTATTCTGGGCACTGCTCTAGACCCCAAAGAGGCAAAGGGTTGTAGGTGATATATATTATAAGGGTTGTAGGTTATAGGTGACATGCAGATGGACACTTCACAGCTAGTCATACCATTTAAAAGAGTTTCTCCCCAAAGAAGATGATGTGTCAGACTTTGGAGAATAGATACTCTGAGCAGAGGGGACAGTGTAAAGATAGGTGTGAGTTACTGGGACCTGTGTTTACAAGGAATGCTTATTTCAAGGTGACTTTGTGAGGGACAATGAAGAGGACGTGGAGTGGGCGTGAGGACAGGATTGGGAAAGGATGGCCTACCTCATGCAGTGTTTCTGCTTTCAGAATACAGTGTGAATTATTGTCTTGTTAGTTGTACCCCTTCCTTATCATTGTTGAACACTTCGTTGTCTAGCTCTGGTGATTTTGAGACTGCATGAAATCAACAATTTATGTGTTCTTACTTCTATCCATGAACTATATTCATATACCCTTTGCAATTTATTCTTGAACTGTCAGTTATGGCTAAATACAAACATAAGTATAAAAAATTGTGAATAATGTAGTATTATGTGGTTTGGAAACATTTGATTGGATATTATTGGAAACAGCTATGCATGAGATAGTAGCACTGAGTTTTTAAAAAGATCCTTCAAAAAAGAAAGATTCTTCACGATTATGAATGATAAAATGATCACTTTTATTATTTTTCTTTTCTTTAGACAGCATATTGTGTAGGGAAATTAAGGAACATGTTATTAAGATCATGCAAATTTATTATGTTTAATAAATGCTTTACTGTATTAATACCCTTTCTGTTGAGACTGCAGATATGTACATAGTTCCAAACAAAGTTAAATTTCCTTACCCTCCCCTTACTCCTGTTTCTGAATCCCCAAAATTTGGAAGGGAAGATAATCCAGTTTTGAATCTCCACTCTGCCTCTTTGGAGATCTGTGAATAAGGCATATAACTTCTTAGCTTAATTCTCTGTGTTGAAATGTTTGAAATGTTTGCTATGTCCATGGTAGGTTTGTGGTGAGGATTAAAATAGATGTGATATTTGGCAGGTTAATTGGCAAATAGAATCAGTATTGATACAACTTGATCCTAACTTTTTAATATTATTAGATATTACATATATAATTTCCTGGGGATCACCCACTCCCCCCTCCACCCGCCCCCCCCAGTGCTGTAGTGTACTTTAGTTTGGTTGTTTGTTTTGACTTTTCCTCCTGGGTTTTTGCTTGTTTTTCCTATATCCCATATATTAGTGAAACCATTTGGTTTCTTTCTTTTTCTTTCTGACTTGTTTCTGCTAAATATGATTTCTTCTAGGTCTGTCCATATTGTTTCAAATTCATCAAATATGTCATTTTTAATTGATGAGTAATATTCCATTGTGTATATATGCCACATCTTTTTCATCCATTCGTTTGCTTTGGGACATTTGGGTTGTTTCCATGTCCTTGCAGTTTAACATAAATGAACTGTGTATCCTTTGGGCAAATTATGTATCACTTTGTGGTCTTTGTTACATATTTAAAGGGATTTACACTTGTCTGTTTTTACTTAATATCAAAAATTAAAATTCTGAGATTATTTAAAAAGTCAGGATTGTATTTTTCAAATTGGAGGGCTTTCGGCATAGCTGAAAGAGTATCCCCACACCCTTCTTAAGAGGCAGTCTTAAAGGAAGAAGGTTGTGGGGCCTTTATTTTGTTGATTAAAGACGTACATATTGACAGTCACTGTCTTGTTTCTATTCCACCTAGCTTTTCTTTATTACTCCCATTAAATATTTTCACTCACCTTTAGTTAAAACCATGCCTATTTTCTCAGACACCAACTAGAGTGCTGGAGAGGCTGTGCTGGTAGACAAGCCTCTCTGTGCAGTTGAGTTCTAGGAATATACTTCAGTTTTAATAATGATATCCTTGAACTTTTTTTTAACTGGCCACCCTCTCACTTCTCTGATTTTCCAATAGCGCTTTAAACTTTTTTGATTCATTGGCTCTAGGTTGTTAAGACTGGAGTACTGGCTAGGTGTGTGTACGTGTGTGTGTACACGTGCACGTGCTCATGTGTGCTTGTAGGGGGAAGGATAGGGGTTTTGCAGAGGGTTCTTCTAGTAAAGTAGAAGTACACAAACTATGTAAAAGAATAGAAATAGACTCAGCGAAGAAATTCAGTGGAGGAATACCAGATTGCCCTTATGATCACCAATACAGTGGACGACTGTGCTTTAAAGACAGATAGGAAGTGGAGTCCACCCAGTATGTGCAGCATCATAGTAAGGAGAAAGAAGCCTTAGGAACTTGCTTTTCTGGACACCCCTGGATTCTGGACACTGCAGAGGGGAGCACCAAGCCTTTAAGTACTGCAGAGGGGAGCACCAAGCCTTTGAATACCCCATTCAGTTATGGTGGGAAGGGAGCGCACAGTGGCTGGAATTATTGAGGGCCAGTACCTGGCCCTGTAACTCTGGGAAAAGGAAGGGACCTGACTGCTCACAGGGGCACCAGTGGTAGATTACCCAGCTGTGAGGCAAGGATTCAGATGCTGGGCAACAGAGGGGAAATACAAACAGAAAGCTGAATGCTAATCTAATGCTAGATCTAGGAATTGTTGAAAGTGCTTATTATTTGTGCATTGGAGTATGCACCTGCTGTGAGTATGCCTGCACGTGCCTGGTATTGGAGCGGTGACTTTCATCAGACTCCTAAAAGCATCTTTGATCAAAAAGCATCTTTGATCGAAGAGGAGCTAAGAAACACTCTACAATAAAGAGACTTCACTGTGTTTGAATCTTTGCTTTTCCACCAGGTGGTGCAAATCTTTTATAATGGGCACAGAAGTTAAAGATTCTTAAGAGATAAGAAAAAAATGTAAAATTAAATCATTTTTTAAGAGCCTAGTTTTACCATCCAACATCGAAGGGTTGCTGATCTGATTTTTTTCCGTCTTTCTAACTTCATAAAGAAATACGTGAATATGACTTAGACAATATTGACAGAGATTTAAATTATGAATAGATTTTTCTTTGTTTTGTTTTTATTTTTAAGAGACTAGGTTGCCCAGGGTTGTCTCGAACCCGTGGACTCAAGTGATCCCCACCTTCAGCCTCCCAGTTAGCTGAATTTAAAGGTGCGCGCCACTACGCCTGGCAATGAATAGATTTTGGAGGTTGTACTAAGGTATTTTGATTTGTTCTTTCTAGAAAGAAGTTGTGACAACTGGAAAAAGTACTAATATATTTAATGTATTGAACTGTGTCAATAAAATATTGTAATCGTAGGTTTGGTCTAAATCATTGTTTTTCAGACTTTTTTTAGTGTCACCCGTTAAGAGAAAAACTATCCATTAATTTAAAATTAAATTTCTGTCTAATAAGAAAAAATTAAATACTAAGGAATAAGATTCTGTTTGGGTAGCCAATGAGCCATGCATGTTAGATAGCTAAGAATTTTTGGCTATCCACTCTGTCACATCCCAGTAAAGGTTATCAGTCATTTTTCTTAATCCTTTTAGCCAATATTGCTCCTGCAGAAAAATAATGATTGAGGCTATCTCTATTTTAAATCACTTCTTTATTTGTGCCTTTTCTGTATTAAAAGTGAGCAAGTATGCTTTGCTTATGGAGGCAGCACAGCAAATAAATTGTCTGTATGATGCTTTTGTTTTAACAATTAGAAATTAAAAATAAGATATTTAGATCAAGTTGATGTTTCATGGTGACAGTAGTGGGAGAATCTCAGGTATACAATTATGTAAAAAGTATACATATTTATAAAGTATACATATATAAACAAAAGTAAGTTAAAAAAATTTTTCACTTGCACTTTATTGATTTTTCTTGAACCCAGAGAGTGACATTGAGGGTACTAATTCTCTTTGAAAAATTAGCAAGAGTGTAGCCTTCTTTCAAGGCAGAAAAGGAATTTTATTTACTGAGAGAAAGCATCTATTGATGAACCATGCATCATGCATCAGTAGGTTCATCTGGCTGTCTCATCTCTTTTTTCCCCTCTTTTGAACTGTTAACAGCTTCCGGTGTCTCATACATTTTCAGGTTTCAGAAATAAGTGCACAAACAAAGTTTTGCTAATACTTATTTTTTTTTTCTCAAAATGATCATATACTATGTATTCTTGCACTCTGGCTTGCTTTTTTATTTCATTTTATAGTTGAATGGGGACATCCTTTGACTCATTGCATATAGAGCTTAATTCATAAGTTAGTTACATAACCCAAAATATGGATTGTTCTATTTTATACAGCTATTTCTTTGATACAGCAAATGAATTGATTTTGGCTTTGCTTTATTTATTTGTTTATTTTTGTCATTACAAACTACTGTGATGAGCACATCCTATTTATTTTTGTTTTTTTTGAGACTAGGTTTAGCTATTTTTGCCCATGGAACCACAGGCTCACGTTGCCCAGGGTACCACAGACTCAAACAATCCCCAGCCTCAGCTTCCCAGGTAGCTGGGATTATAGGCACACGCCACCACACCCAGCTATGCTGGCTGTGTTGCCTCTAGCAGGACTCGAACTGCGATCCCTAGCCCCAGCTGCTTCATAGGCGGAAGCTTACAGGCACGAGCCACCGTGCTTGGCTCACATCCTACTTTTTGATTTATTTTAATGCTTTTAAACAAAAGCATTATTAGCACATTGCACTTACTAAACCCTAGTTTTAGATTTGACTGCATATTGCTAGGTTTCTGGGTGAAAAACATGTAGTAACACTTCTTTCTCCTGATTCTCACCATCACTGCGTTAATTTTAGCTGACTGTAATGGGTTAAAACTAGCGTCTTCTCAGTGTTTATACCTAACGTGTTTATTAATTATTTGCCATTGATCTTTCTGCCTCTTTTCTTTTGCTTCTCTTATCAGTGTCCATTCCTTTTCACCACCTTGAAGAGTGCGTTTTCTGTTTGAGAGTTTTTAACAAACTATTAGCCATTTTATTTACAGATGTTTCTCAGTCTTATGGTAACTTTATATTGTATAGAATTAAAAATTTTTTCACATTAAAGCCATCGTTCTTTCCCTATTCTAATCTATAATAACATTCTCAAGTTTCTTGCATTTTTAATAGAAATTTTATATTTTATTGCTTCTAATTTGTGCAGTATTTTTAACAGTTCCACATCTCTGAAGTTGTTTTTATATTAGTTTGTCATATTCAATTGGTAGTTAATTTTTCTTTCAATGGCATATAAAATAATGATTTACATTACAATTGATACGTTAAGTTCAGCATAATGCAATATTTCTTATGTTTAGGTAACTGATATATTTGTGCTTATTTTTTGTATATGTGTAGTCTTTTCCTCAGAAATAAAGCAAATTTCCCAGATTTATTTGTTAAATGAATTCTTTTCTCATACAATTCCATTGAATAGCTGCCTGTATAGATCTGGACTTCTGACCTTGTCCACTAATTTATTAACACTGTACTATTTTGGTGACAGTAGTTCTTTAGTGATTTATAAGTTTGCAAAGGATAAGTTCATCTTAACTATTTTTTAAATAACATTTCCTAATGTTTGCCTTAAACATCCTATATTTTGATTTTAAAGTGTCTATTTTCACGTATTCTCTTTCCTTAAAATATTATTAATTAGGATAAGTGTGTACATCAGAGTGTTTCCTGTCTTACTGTGTTCTGTCCTGACTTGGTTGTTAATTGGTTCAGTATCAAACACAGAAAAGGGTCCTATTGATTAGATATTCACCAGTGTCCTCCTGCTGGATGTTCTTAGTTGCATTTATAGAAATTTTATATATAAACTTCCCTAGGTTTTGTGGAATTTCTAATAACTCTGATTTCTGCCCACTAAATGCCAGTGGTATAACCTAATCATTATGACAAAGGACAGTTTTCAAAAGACACTTTAGATTAGTCTCAGGGGTAGATCTCAGTGGTGGTGAAGGGATAGAGATAAGTGCTGAAGATGGGGAAGGATGTTTTTTTAAAATATATATTTAGAATTTTATATATAGACAATATAATGAATATTTGAGTCCTATTATATTTTGTTATTTGGGGCCACATGTGGTACTTTTCATGAACTGTTTTGATATGCCAGTCACAAGTAATATTTTTTTCCTAATGGAAAATATATTGTTTTCTAAACAATATTCTATTTCTAAAGGTATGTATTCTGTTTTCTAAAAAAAATTTCTTCAGAATTGAAAATGACATCATTTTCCTTAGGGACTCAGTGAAAGGCACCAGTGTATATCTCAGGAGACTTTAGTTTTCAATCCCCACCCTGTCACCTCCCTCCGGAAACTCAGAATGGAAATCCCTGACCACAGTCTGCATTTGCTCCGTGAGTTCAGTTGTCAGTTGACAGGGTTCAACACTGTTCCTAGGCAAGGCCCCTATGTACTTCATGTACAGGCCTTCTGGAGTTTCCTGTGAGGTACACCTGTAAGCATTTGTAGAGAAAAGTTGAACTTACTTTGTGAGAGATTGCATTTTTATTTTTGGTTTTAGGGCTTTTGTTGGCTAGCTGAGTTAAAAAAATGTAAAACTAATGATATCACCAGGATGATGAAATGCTGTGTGACTCTTGACTTTCTGCTAGCCTATTCATCATCTCTGTTTCTAATCATAGTTTTCTTACTGGCCATTTTTATACATGCCTTTGGTCAGAAGTTAGGTTGAATGAAGGAGTATGAGGATCTGAGTCAATCCATCAGCATGCCCAGTCAAGACCTTGACTTCTAGTCCTAGTACCATCAATGACTGGGTAGGCAGAGGGGCAGGACAGATTTACTCCAGCTCTCATTAGATCCTGACAACTTGATCTGAAAGGAGGGCAGAGCAACTTTGAATCTGTTTAACACACCAATTTGGTTTACATACTTTCTCTAACATGTCATGATTTGGGTACATTTTTCAAGTCAGAGTGGAAATGTGGTCCAGGCATTCCTGTTGCCAATTCCAGGAGACTGTAAGTGGTACCACTTGGGGTTGTGCAGTAGGCACAGCCTTAGACTGCTAGCCCATTAATTTCTTCAGTAAATTTATGTTGAGTTAATGCTTCCTAATGAAGTGTGTCCTCTCTGTTAAGAGACTATTAGTGGTGATTGACCCACCTGAGTCTCAGAGAGTGTTAGCATTGGTGTTCCTAGCATGTAAACACCTTTTTATCACTGATCTCAAACCTCATTTAATAACAATTAAAAATGTGTTAAATATTTTAACAGTGTATGTCTAAGTGCTTTCTGTAACATCTATAGTAGCATAAACATGCCTAATGAAAAACGTGGTTGTAACCTTTACACATATTGTTAAGTTAGGTTTTACAATTGTCTTTTAAATTCTTAAGTAATTTAATTACTAAGAAACTTAAGTAAACCTCAAATATGTAATTTCTTTTAATAAATGAATTGATTTTCAAAAGAATATTAAGTATGTTTTACGAAAAATTGAGCAAAGAGTTGAAATACATGTAATTCAAATCGCAGAGAAATCACTAGGAACATTGTGTTTAACAAGATTTGTATATATTTGTAAACATTTGGATACCCTAAATTTGGAGAGGTTAAAAATACCCACATAGTGATGAACATTATTACAGACCTGTTGAGTTCTCACTGTTATTTCTGGACTTGATCTAATATCATTTGTGTAGTTATAAAAACTTTACAGGATTTAGTACCTGTTTTATTTAGCCCCATTCCAGAAAGAGGAAAAAGTAGGTTTCCAGGGACTCAATGGCACAGAGGTTGGAAGTAGAATTCAGATCTGTCCTACCTATACCACATTTTTCTGCAACCACAATTTTAAGCGCCTAGATACTTTTAACAGTAATTTATAATTGACATAATAGTAAAAATCTGAATGCTTATAAGATTTGTGTTAATTTTACCGAATTCATATTGTGACCTGTTTGTGTAGAGTGTATGAGGATTCAAAAAGACCCATGTGACTTATTTCTACTCTTTCACATTGCTGATTATTGTTGTTTTTGAGCTGTTATTGAAGCACCATTATTTTATATCTTTGGTAATGTTTTGACAGTATCAGGTTTCCCTTCTTGGGGTGTAGTCATTTTAACACACTGACTGTGGAAGCACCCACAGTCCTCCACCATAATCCTTTGTGTTCTCCCTAGTTGGCTAGATTTTACTCCTTTCTTCTCCCCCTCTGAAATCCTAAGAGTTGGCATTGTCTAAGGGTAGTGTTTTCCTTTGTTTCTGCTGTTAAGTTTAGCAGTCTTTAGGTCATTCCTTGCAGGCCTGTTGATATATTAAATAGGAAGCATTTTAAGTTACTGTTCTCCTTTGTAAGAAGAGTTACCTGCAGCCATGGAAACTGTTTTCTCAGCTGTCAACCAGAAAGGAGTCTCACACTCCTGTTTTGAGTGCATTGCACTTTTTTATTTAGAACACTACCCTTGCTTTTTAAAATCTGAGTAATTCAGCAGTCTTGCATAATTTTGGAATGCGCCTGCAAGACATCTGCTTTTATAAGTGAATGCTTTGCTTGACTTTTCCTAGTATGATCTATTTGGAACCTTCTTTTCTTACTAGCTAATGTGTCAAGGCTACTTTTAAGCTTTTCTTAGGTTTTCTGTTAAGGAGAAGTGCCCATTCTGGACAGTTCTTTGTCTCCTTTAAAAGTCATGAATTTTGAGTAGCTTGAGGTCTCATGGTGGGAGCAGGGGATTCATGTAGAGCTTATAACTGGCCTTGTGAAGGCATCTCAACACTGTTTCTGTCTATAGATATACCCCTGAGAGTTCAAATTTTCCTATTCTTCCAGATGAGAATCAGTATTTGCTTGGATAAGTTGTGAGTGATTATATTTTTCTTTGTCACCTAATAATTAAGTGATCATATAGTTTTCAGAGAAAATGCTTTGCATTTTGGATACTCTCGCTTACTGTAAACACCTGTTGGCCTTCTAAATACCACTCCTATCTTATTTTTTTTAACCTTTTCTGCATTTTTTTTAAAAAAGCAAATTGTGCTTCATGGCATATTTCAAAGCATACGTAGTAAATCTGTTGTTAATGGAACCTGGGTACACTCTACATGGAAATTCATTAAGAAGGTCTAAAATATAATGCTTACTTAAACACTAAAAGTTAAAAGATATTTTCCTTTTAAATATTTAAAAAATGTACCCAGTCTTTTTAAAATTAGCAATCAACCTTGCTTTTTAACCCTCAAAATGTTTTACAAATTTCTGGATTCCATTTTTTTCTTCAATTCTGGTTATCCAAAGGAAAATAGCAGAGGTGAGAATCCAAAAAAGGTGTATGTAGGTGGAGAGCTGTTCTCCCAAATCATTTTTGTCCCATTTCTGATGGGGTTTAGGTTACTAAGCAATAGGAACACCAGTGACCAATGTAGAAATCTTTTTGATATATGGAAATATGGGATGAATGAATGAATGTCATTGTTATGGCTGAATTCATCTCTAGTCAGGTTAAAATGTGATTGATTGGGCATAGGTCCTTCATTGCAAGCAACGTTGTATCTGAAGTTGTCCCTTCTCTGGGTACCTATCCTCCTCTCTGTGTTTCTTTCAGATTTGCCTGCTGGAGGCCTGCTGGATCTTTGCCCTGCTGGTGCTCCTCATAGGCTTCAGGCAGCTAGTTGGGGACAGTGCTCTGCATTTATGTTTGGTTGCTGTGTCTAGCTCATCACTTGCTCTCCCTGAATCCATTGCTTCTCTTTAAATTATGTTGAGTTTTAAATAACCCAGCAAGTGTTTCTTAGCATGCAAACCTCACCCAGCTCTGTTTACTGATCAACATAAGCAGCCAAAGATGATGTTTTTGTCTGTTTGCTCCAGTAATAAACGCCATTATGTGTAGAAAGAAATGGAAGTATAACTTACACGTTTCTGAGTTTTACTTAAAAACAAACTCAATATATGATTTTATAACTAATAAGTGAACTGATTATGATTTGATGGAAGGTTTGATTAATTTTATTAAATTAGTTTACTTAGCATGTCTTATTTTGGATTTCAGCAATTTTTATTATGTAGTGAGGGATTGTTTTATTGTGAAATTTTGGTTCTTTTTTTAATGAACCATTTTTTAACTGTTCAGTGACATCTCAGCTGAAATTTCATCAGTGGTTTGTAAATATTAAAAATTAGGGTGAAAAATAGTGTTCATTTAGAGAATGTTATTATGATGGAAGTGTGGTAGGTTTGGGGTGCTCTCTGGTGTGGGTCTAAGTATGTGCATGCTCAGTGTGTTTCTTTCAAGAAAATTGAGGCTGACTCTGGTCAGCTGTATCTGGGCCCCTTGCCCTAACTTGTGTTTACATGGCCATCATACCAAATCTTAACACCTGGCACCTAGTTCACTTAGGGGAAGCTGCCCTGTGTCAGGAGTTCACTGTTGGGTTTATTCTTTCTTTGCCTCACCTCCTCTGTGTGCAGATAAGCCTTAACCTCCTCATCAGTGGAAGAAAGGTCATGGCTGCTGCTCAGGGGTGTTGGAAGATGAAGTACCATACTGCATTTAAAGAGCTAGCAGCATAACTGAGTTAGGTGCCCTTAATCTTGGGTTCCCTCTGACAAAATGCTCTGTTGAAGAGCTCCACACAGGGTTGCTGACATGGCATCAGGTGTGAAGTTCTTTCCCCAGGCTTGGCCATTGTTTCTGTGGTCTCCAGTAAACTTTGTATATGTATATATATATACAAGATACAGTTCAGTACAACAGGGTTTTACTTAACCTCTTTGGTCTTGTACCAAAGAGGTCTTTGTCAAAGTCTTTGTCTTTGTCAAAGTGATTCCAGAATGGTAGAATTACTTATTTGCTTTATGCCATGATATACACACAGCACTTTGAGAATTGTAATGTCAACACCATCATCACTATGGTTTTTTTACATTTCCTTTTGTCTTTAAAATATGTCCCACTAAGGATAGTTCCTTTCATATATATGTTTTAATGTCACTGGGTCCTCTCAATCTGGTTATACCACAATTCAGTACTTCTGAAGAGTCATTTGTTACGTTTTATTTTTGATTTTTAGGTATTATTTTAATTCAAATTTTTAATTTTGTAATTACTGAAAATATTTACTTTATCCCAAAGTATAATCCAGAAAATAAGCTCTTAGGACAGAAGCCCAGTTTCTATTTCTGTTCTCTTTTCTCCAGTAGGTAGCAATGCAAAAATATTACAGTTTATTCCATTTTTATCTTTACTGTATGTGTGAATAAATAATACATATGGTGTATAAATATATAGAATATGTTCTTTATATGTTATTTATAGATAAAATAGTAAAATGTGACTAGAAATATGTTTATGTTGCTTTATGTTTTGTATATCCAAAGGAAAGGAAACTAGCCTAGTTATTTGCATACTTGCAATGTAGTTCCTAACTTTTTCCCCCTGTGGGGAAAGAGGTTGTGGGAGAGGATGGTACTAGAATTGGTATTCCTAATATTAGAATAATTGAAGTTTTTATTTGTTGTTGTTATGTTTGATTCTTCCTAACTCTTAATTCAGTGTGCTCTTTACTCTTGGTTATGTTTTTTTTCCCTGCAATTACACCTGCTCATCATCACATTTCAGCAGTCTTTGAGAAAACTTTGTGGCTTTCTGAAAAATTGTTCTTTTATATGAGCTTAGCTACATGACCTATAGGAGGAACTTCCCTCTCGGGTTTCAAAATGAGTTCAAAGACTGTGTGCGGGGACTTTCCAAATGAGTAAAGCATGCCATGGTGTGTGGTTAGCCAATACAGATCTAAGAGGCTACAGCAGCTGTTGCAAACTTGTGAAACATGCCTCTAGGTTAAAATAAAAGCGGTTTTTGGAAACTCTTCTGTTTGGACACAACTTTAGATCAATAAAGAGCTGTTTTCTGATGATAACAAAACCATGATCTGCTTGTCCATTCAGATTTTGATTTCCTTTAGATTGTTTTACCTAGTATTAGGGCAAACATCTTAGATAATGAAAGTATTTTACCGGAAGTATCCTAAGTAGATAAATACATATTTAAAGGGCTACCTAGGGATAGCTCTGTTGTGTAGCATGGTATACATTTGCAGCTTTTATTGATGGCATTTTAATTTTCTTATATTAATGTCCTAAATGACCTATAGTACTTAAAATAGTTAAAGCTACTGAGTCAGGTTAAAATTTTTGTATTTGTAAAGAGGGGAGAGCATTAGCTGGCAATACAGTTATTACTTTGAGGAATTTAAGCCATCTTTCAAAGCGCCTGGTACACTTGTTATTTTTCATTAAAATTTGAGTTTAGTCAGTCACTTGCCTGGCACTATGCAGCTAGTAATTAAAAGGTACAAACAAAGAATTGTGAGCATCAATTTGTCTGAAAACAAAACCTTTTCTATTCCCAGTGCGGTCTGCTACCTGTTTACTTTTCTTACGCTAACATGATACCCAAGGATCTCATTCCGTTAGGTGAAATTTAGATAACTGCTTATTAACTAGAAAGTTCAGTTTGTGGTAATAGTTGTTCCTATGATTTAAGAATGCATGCCAAAATGGTTGGTAAGTACTGACCATTTTAAAATACTTACAACAAGTGCTGATAGTACCTTCTTGGAGTGGGGGAGCAGGTGGAGATTTTCATCACCACAATTTTTAAAATACCTTGATCTTAGTTGTAGAAAAGCTGTATATTTATAGTTGGATTATATACCTATTATACTTCACAGCTGTAATTTTCTGCAGGTCAGAAATCTTTCTGTGTAATTCTAATGTCCATTTTGGGGAAGTCTGAAATGATATATTTCTGTAGTATATGTTGTTTCACAATGAAGATTTGTGGGAGAGAAGATATAAAACTACTATAAATGTTTCTTAGTGTCCTTGTTTTTTTGTGTATTGGAATGTTTGGAACCATGTCTAGCCAAATTTTATTTTTTTGTTCTCTAACTATTGACTGGGTATTACTGGCCAAGTTTAGAAGATAAGGTTTGCCATGGGTAGAAATTAGAGAAACAGCTTCGAAATATGTTAAAAGCTCTGGTAAAAAGTCATAAGAAAATATTTTAAATTTAAATTAGCATAAATGTTGAGATATGACAAGAAGCATAGATAACCTGCAGGTCTTTGGGGTAAGAGGCCAGTAGAATCATTTTAAGTTCCTGGGGAGATGACATTATCAGAAACTACAGCTGAAGGTAAAAGCAGAATTGACTTCATGTCTTGAATGAAACCAAAGAGTTAGTGGAAGGGATGTTCTTTGGGGTGATGTGCTTTACTCAGAACATTTTTGAATAGAAAAGAAAACACCGTTTTCCATCCCCAGCCTTATCAAGTTCAAAACAAAATAGCAGGGGACATAAGAACACGTGAGATAAGTGCACAAAGCTCTCTAGTGGCGGTGGCTTCCAGTTCTTTTCCAGAAGATATGTTATTATGGTGAGCATCTTGGTACGTAATTCTTCCATATTTAAAGTTATTATTTTTTTTTCAATAAAGAATCTTACAAGTAGGATAATGTACATTTTCCATCATTCTCCGTGCAGAAATAGGAATTACAAATTGTTCATAATAGATTATCTTTTCTTTCTGCTTTTCAAATAAACTGCTGTATTTGAAAACTAACAGCTTTCAAGCTCCCATACCCAGTAGTCCACAGCAACAAATAAGTGTCTGTGTTCAATTATTTTAATCTGTCCATTGTGCCAGTCTGAGGTATTTTAGAGTATTATATTTTCTCCACTCAACTGGTAACTATGTAAATAATTGGTTTAATGCAAAGGTTTATGCTGTGGATATTAAGATAAGAAGAACAAAATATATTTTATCTTGCCCCCTCCATAGGAAGATTTTTAAGAAACTATTTTTTATATGTTTATTGCAGAAAAGTTGAAAGGTCTACATATTCAGAAAAAGTATTGCCACTCGTAATTATACTGTCCATCCTATCAGCAATTTGATATATTTAATAAATGTACATGTAAACATGTAGATATATAGGTGTTTTCATATATGTCTAAGCTGTATACATTTACACACATAAACTAAAGAGTGTACAAATTAAAATACACGGTTGAGATGGTATCATACATATTTTGTTGTGCTTACTTTAATAGTACCTGCCACTAGTATTTCTCTTTGTCTTTATGTGCCTAATTTCAAATGGCTGCATAATAACTTCACCATATTACTTTGCCATAATTAACATTTCTTGCTGTTACTAGTTTCATCTGATGGTTACTATGAAACTAGTCTCATTTTGCTTTTCCAGTTAAAATACATGATTTGGTGGGAATGGCATATATTTCATCAAATATGTCATGCTTTTTTATGTTCATTAAAATCTGAGCATGTGAGAAGATTTGAGAACAACCTAATTCAGAACTGTAATATGCTGTTTTTAAAATTTATCATACCATAAATTCTTTATATTTTAAATATATATTTTTAAAAAGGCTCTTTGTTAGCTTCAGTTTGAGCTACTTTAATTTGCTCTTTTGTAAAGTGTAGATTGAGTGTCTTCAAGCTCCATAGAACAGTATAAAACAAGATGGAAAAGGTTTCTGGTTTGTGTGTGTGTGTTTTGATATCCAAGAGGACAGTTTCATTATAAAGAGGAAAGGATATTTGCAGAGACAAAAGCAGGCAGAAAGAGTTGCCCCTGAAAGGGACTGGTTTGTTACAAGAGTGGCCTGCGTACTCATTGAGCAGCCTTGGGAGGAGAGATGTCTCTGCTTCTTTACAAAGTGAGAAAGTTGATGAGAAACATCTGGGTAGTCGCAGGTAGGCACAAGAGCTATTGTATAGATACTTGGAAAGTGTATTAATTAGTTGCATAAAATTATTATAGAATTGCACTTGCAAAAAAATGTTACACATTAAAAATTACAATGCCTTGTTGGGATGTCTACTTGAGGAATTCCACCTGGGAAGAAAAGAGAATTCTTCAGTCAAAGTCATTCTCATAATTTTGTTATCTCTTTCATTTCTATTTAAAGTAGAAAACTTCTGTGCTTTATCTGAGAATCTGTCACAAACCAGGGAATAGAGTATAGGCACATTAATTATGTATGTTCTCTTGCCAGATCTGAAGGGGCCAAAATCATTAGTTCCTTTGGTTGGTATTTGCTATCTGAGCAGAGGTTTTTTTTCCTTCCTGAGCTAGCAAATTTCAGAATACAAGTTTAGTTTTTTCAGTCAAAATTGTGGCTTTGAGAGTTTGTCATCATGATTAAAGAGCATTTCGCATGCAGGGAGTCAATTAAATACAATGATAAGCAAAATGATAAATGTCCAAGGGTTCTACAAACTAGTGCTACTTAGAGTACAGTAATACATGGAGGATAATGTGTGTCATTTAGGGAACTGTATTTGATGGAATACTCATGTAGAAAAGATGAGTTAGTCATTGACACTTTTATTATATATTTATTATATATTTTATATATTATATATATGCTCAGGAATTTGGTTAGCATATATTGGATCAGGAAAGCTCTACGCAGTTGTTTTTGGGATCCAGATTGGATTTAATCTAGATCTAGTGCAAAAGTTGAAAGAAATGCTGAAATCAAAAGGAGTTAATGTTAATGAAGATCAGAATAAAAGAATGTTGAGTGGAAAGTTAGTTTAAATGTCCAGTTACTCCACTAGTAGTCTATTCTATTTCACCTCTGACTTATTTGAAGGTGAAATAGAATAGACTGCTAGTGGGATAACTGTACTTTGGTGTTAACACTTGTCCTGGAGTGGATACTCTTGGTTCCCCACACTTGTACACTCTAAAGGAATCTGACTATCTATGCATACAGAGACAAAGGGCATTCTTAGTGTGAAAGAACTTTAATAGAGTTAGTATTTATAGAGAGAGAAGAAAAGATAGTTCAAGTCAAAGTAATGCTTGTCATTGTCAACCTCCACATGTGTCTCACTCATGTATCTCTTCCAAGTGTCTACATGTCTCTCCTCCATGTGCCTAATGCAGATCTAAACCAAGTAACAAGCAAGCACACATTTTCTTCTTCCTATGTCTCTCTTTCTTCTTAGGTAACTTCACCAGGCTGCCCAGCTCCACCCCCTTCCCTCACTTAGTGGGGCAGGGAACTTGGTACCTCCCCTAACATTGTGAAATGAATTGAAGAGAAAGAAAATATCTTGAATTAACATGTTGTTTAAAATCTTAGGCCAGAGACTGTTATCTTCTTAAAAGTATTAATACTAATGTAATATCCAAGTCTACACTTATATCCATAGCTGTTAACTTCTCATATTTAACTTGTCTTTCTATAAATACGATCTTTTCTTGGTTTTGTTTGAGGTACATTTGAAGATAGATTAAAACTACGTTTTGGTAAATGGCCATGTTACTGAATTCTTAATTCTTACCAGTTCACATGATTTCCTTGAGATGTTCCAATTAGATTGTCAGCAGTTCCAAGTTATTTTATTTTCTCACTTCTATTCATATTTCTTTAGTTTTTTTTCTTACATTGTCCAGGACATGTAATTTGTGTTAATGATGACGTACTGACTCTAATGGGAATGTTTCCATATTACACTGTTGTTATAGTGATTCTAGTTAGCTTCTTGTCGATATTTTTTTATATAACTTAAGATATTGTCTTTAATTATAGCTTTCAGGTGTTGTGGTGAATGAGTATGGAATTTTTGTCACTCTGTTTTGACTCAAAGTGATATTTTTCTGTAGTATCACTAAACAGTGAATTGTAGAAATAGTTTTCTGATGTCAAGTTACCTTTACATTTCTAATATAGTTTCAAATTGGGTATGTTCTTTTAATTTCTTTTACTACTTCATGTACAGGTGAATGTAGAGGTTACTGTGACTAATGAAATCATATCCATTTGAAAGTATTGCTTTTATATATTTTCATTATCCTGTGATTCCTGAATCAACAGATAGGAAAACTGTTTTAACAAGAAAACTAATGGCATTGAGAAGGTCACAGGTTGTTTTAAAGTAGTTGGAACTCTTGAAATAGTTGGGATTTGAAGGTCAGTAATCTAGATAACTTAAAAACAAATCTCTTGCTCATTCTCTTTCTCGCCATTTTACTTATAAATATAAATCTTGTCTAGAAGAGGATCTTGATGTTAATATGGGCATTTTAAAGTCTAAATCATTACTGGAACTAAAACTTAAAAGAGGTTAAATTAGTAATCCTGTTTCTGTTATCAGAGACTGGGAAAAAAGAATGATTTTATTTTTGTCTCAGGTAGTAATTCATTCTAAAGCTGTAGTCTCACATTGCACATCTCCTGATGTTGGTGCTCTGGAACATTTAGTTAGTAATGTTTTTCTTTTATGCTCAGGGTTGTTTAGCATGCTTGTTTTCTACTTGAATATTTGATAGTGTAACTTTCTAAATAGATTAGAATGGTGAATGTAAAATTTAATTATTCTTTAAAGAATGGAAGAGAAATTGGAATTTTTTTTCCGCATCCTTGCTAACAATAATTGTTATACAGTAATTGTAAAATGTGAAGAATATTAGATTTAGGGCTAATAAGTCCTTGAAGGGAGCATGTGAATTGTCATGTTTCTTTAGTGTGGAAGGGAGAGCCTTAGTCAGATTTATTGATAACTGTCATACGTTTTAGAAAAATGCTTCCACACCGTTGGAAGGTTTGGATGTATGCCTCCCTCATCTTTCAGAATTTATAGGTTGTAGATTATAGAATGATATAAAAATGCTGTAAAGTAAGGACTTTGATTTGGTAGCATTTGCATGGCATGATTGTCAATGATTTTTGAAATTTATGATTACTTCATTTACAAACTGCTTAGTAGTGATTTTGAAAATGTTAGTTTTTTTTTTTTTAATAGAATTTACCCATTATGTGTTCAACAAAACAAATATTCAAAAGAAGGTTGGGGAAAAATAAAACATAATGATGTAAAATTTAGACCTCTTCCCAAGTTTGTTGGCTTGTTGAAGTAGATCTTAAATAAAATACTCCATGATTATTTACCATTGCTCTTCACAGTTGAGAAGAATCTGAAGAGTCTTCATTCATACTACTTATGAGCATTTCTGCTATAACAAATACTATGTTTTATGGTGGGGATAAAACAAATATAACTCTTCCCCTTAATGTTTGCTCCCCTGGCTGGAAGACAGACTTATAACTTACATTGAAATAGCAAATTCTAGAATGGAACCCTGATGCAGGAGGTGAATTTTCCATATTTTGTAAATTTCACTTTGGCATGTTGAACTGGCAGCCCAGTGACATATGACTTTAATGGTGGTGGTGTCTTCTGTTCCTGGTCTCTTGATACAAGTCTCATAATCTGGGTCACAGTGGGTGGACCTGTTAAACTTTGAAGAAAATGAACATTTTACCCAGCATCTTTTTTAAAATGTAGCTTGCTTTGTACCATTATCAGCTGTTTAATTTGATATAAATAGACTTTCTACTGTATCCTACAGCTGTCACTTTCTCCCTCTCCCCTCCCCT
>PVHY01023189.1:0-21336 GCA_004024945.1 Uropsilus gracilis | reverse complement strand
CACGGGTGTGATGGGCCGGGTGTGACGGGCCGGGTGTGACGGGCCGGGTGTGACGGGCCCTTCCCCTTTCGGGGCTGAGGGAGCGATTTGTGCAGACGCGGAGAGGACGGCCTTTTCCCTCCGTGCGGGTCCCGACGCGCGGGGCGATGCTGGCTGGGACCGACGGACCCCGAGCCGGAGACGCCGCCTGGCGTCAGGCCGGGGGCCTCCCGGGGGCCAGGCCGTGGAGCCCTGAGCGTGCAGGGGCAGGAGGAGCGGGGCCCGGCCCGGCCTGGAGCTGCAGGGGCGGCTGCTATCTGCCAAGTGGGGTGACTCAGAAGAACCGCGGGGAGCTGGTGTCCCCGGGTTTCCTGTACCCACGCCCAGGGCCCGGGGCGCGCCTCCCAGAGCCAGGGGCGGCCGGCTGCGGTTTGCTTGGCGGGTCTGGGTCCCTGGGTACCTGGGAGGCCCCGCTCGCCCCACAGACCCCGGCTTCTCCCGGGCACGGGCCTTTCGCCTGCAGCTTGAGCCCAAGCCAGCGTGGACCTGGGGGTGGGGTGTGCCCGGCCCAGCCCCCGCAGGGGAAGAAGGCTGCTCCCCAACCCAGGCGGCGGGACCCCCCGGGCTGGCCCTGTGGGGCTGGCACCTGCCGCCTGCTAACCTCCCAGCTAGCACCCCCACCGACTCGTTTTTTACGGGGTGTAACCCCACCCCCCGAGATCACCCTCTCACAGGCTGCCATTCTGGGGTCTTCGGTACATTCATCATAACCACGTCATGCCCACGCGTGATCCCTATGCATGTTCGTCCTCCCCAAAGACGCCTTCTGCCCTCGGGGGGCTCCTGGCCCCTCGACTCCTGGCAGACATGGACCTGCGTCAGCCCCCTGTTCGCTTATCCTAGGCGTCCCCTAGAAACGGGCTCCTCGGTGTGGGCCTGTGGTTCGCGTCATGGCTTGGAGGCGGCTTCGAGGTTCGTCCCTGTCGTCCGCACCCCCTGGCGAGGGGGCCGGCATCGCGTGTGGACGGACGCCATTTTGTCCGCGTCCTCGGCAGGCGGACATCTCGGTTTCCTTCTCTGCTCGGAGTCGGGAAGAAGGGGCTGGGCGCGTCCACGCAGGTTTTGGCTGAGCATGCGCCGTGGTGGCCTTGGTGGCAGGTTGGGGACTGCACGTGGGGACTCCACGCTGGACTCTGGTGGGGCCGCCAGGCCTTCCCAGGGCAGCGAGGCCACGGCTGCAGCCACAGTCTGTCTTCCCACGTCCTCCCATGTCCTCCCGCCCTGGCTGACGCCGTCCCACGGGGGGGGGGTGAGGGCGCCCGCTGTGACGGACGTGTCTCCCTGGTGGTTGTGACGTCAGCGTCTTCCACCTCGCGAACCGTGTGCAGGGATCCTCATTCCACTCGTGGAGGGCACCTGGCTGCTGACGCTCTGTGTGGCCCTGACCTGCGGAGGGGGCGGGACAGGGGGCGGCGGGCACGTCTGGCCGGAGCTGGCCCAGGACCAGCGGCTTCTCAGGAGCGTGGAGACAGTCCTCGGGCAGAGAGCGGGCAGGGCAGCAGCGGGGTGGCCTCTGGGGCTTCCTGAGGCTGCAGGAGCCTCTGGGAGACACGGCTGTCACGTGGGCCTCCTTGGAGGAAGTGTGACGAGACAGGAAGAGGAGCCGAATGACGCAGGAGAGGCCGGGCTGTGGGGCCCACGTCGAGCACCGGGTGGCGGGGGGGGGGCGCGACGCCAGGGAAACCACCTATGAAACCGGAGAGAATGAAGATAAAGTCACGGAAAAGCGGAGGCCCCTTCAGAGCCTTCGGCTAGTGCCAACGGGGGCGGGGCAGGGAGGCAGCCCGAGGCTCGGAGGACGCAGGGATCCTGCACGCTGCCAGGGCTGAGCCCCGAGCTGGGGGAGGCGGAGGAGCGGCTGTCATCCTGGGGGGTCATCCTGGAGGGTCAGCTCACACCCCCTTTGTGGCGTGAATTAGAAAACCACCGAGTCATCGTTACCAGGACCCAAACGGTTGGGTTCAGTCGTTTATTAGAAACCACAGTTCTCTGGTGTTATAATTATGCTATTATGATGTGTATCCTCGGGTGTGATGGAGCGCACCTGTAATCCAAGTGCTGGGAGGCTGAGGCCAGGGATCGCTTGAGTTCGCGGGTTTGAGACTGCCCCGGACAACATAGCGAAACCTGGTCTCAAAAAAGCAGATGGGCGTCGTGGCGGATGCCTGTAATCCTTGCTACTTGGGGGGCTGAGGCTGGGGATCGCTTGAGTCTGTGGGGTTGGGACTACCTGGGCAACATAGTGAGATCTGATCTCTAAAAAAAAAAATCATAATAATAATGGATCCTAATGCCATGTTTATGCTAACAGAGGCTCCCCCTAACTGCCCCCTGACCCGGCTTTGAATCAGGTGGGCCAGCCCCTTGCTTGCTCACCAGGGGCCAGCCCTCCGGAGAGGAGCGGCTTCTTGAGACTGCCCCAGACACCAGTGACCACTGGTGTGGAGACGGGCTGCTGATAAGCAGGGCAGTGTGCTTCCAAGGGGATCGAAACTGTCAGACGTGGAACATACTGTGAGCACAGAGTCAAAGGGGGAACGCGTCCCCATGCCTGAGACTAACACAGACACTTGGCGGCCCCCATCCTGCCCATCCACCGTCTGTGCAAAACCGTCGTCTGCAGCCTCTAGTTTCTTCCTAAATGCCGCATGTCATGGGCACACTCCCATTCCACTCCATGGCACGCCGTCGCTTATGAGTCTGGAATGTTCTAGCGTCAGGCATGTTCTAGACCAGCGGGGCTTTGCTGTAAACATGACAGTGATGAAGGTCGTCGTGCTGCAATGTGATGCTTCTGAGAACCCAGCCCTGGGGTGGAATTTCTGGGTCAAAGGAGGGTTTTTAAGGTTCTTGGTCTAGAATGACAAATGGCGCTCCAGGAATTTTTTTGTCCCAGCTTACACTCAAGCCAGCAGCAGAGAGGACCCTGTCTCCCTGGACTCACTGTTTTCACTCTCAGAAACCTGTGTAGCGTCAGGTGCAGGCGGGAGCTCCCGGTCACACCGTGTGTGCCGTCACGGCAAGCTCGTTCCGCAGGATTCTTGACATCATCGTCTTCTTTTCTGAATGGTCTAGTCCATTCACTTGGCTTTTTTTTTTTTTTTAAGCTCTGGGTCTTCTGTTAGCTCTTCCCATCTGTTTACATGAATTCCTGATAGCGCGTTTATTGCAAGTATCTTCCTGTGGTCGCCTTTAAACTTCATGGCTTTTTGACAGAAGTTGTAAGTTTCCACGAAGGATCCATCTTCTTCTTTCGTGATTTTTTCCCTTGGTTTTTGCAGCAATTTGATTCTACTTCCCCCTGTAGGAGGCAGGAGGGTTGGGAGAGGGCCTTGGACCTAACGGACAAAGGCTCAGGGATGACCAGGCCTGGGGACATGGAGTGTAGTTGTGTCCTTGGGTGGACTGAGTGACTACGGTGTCTGCTTAGCCCAGCATTTGGCAAAAGCAGATGGTGAGATTGTGGGTTTCTTTATTTACGCTGAACACGTTGATCTTTCTGGAACCAGTCTAATGAGTGACGTAAGATAAGGATTTATGTCTATTTTTTTCAAATGATCGTCGTTTCCAGAATTTTGCTGAATGTTTTATGCTTTTTCCATGTGTGATTCCTCTTTCCCACATACCTAGTCTTGTATGTCTTTCTTACATGTTTGAACTTTTCGGCACATGTTGGCTTTTCTTATAGCAACATCATATCAAATATAATACCACGATGTTATTATCTCTATTTTAGGATTTCATATTTAGTCTTTTCAAATATTCTTCCAGTGAACCAGATGATAATTTTTTCAAGTTGGAAAAAATACTGTTGGGATCTTCGGTTGAAATCACGTGAAGTCTATAACATAACTTGTTTACATGGACATTTTGGTAATTTCAGTCTTCACACAACAGTTCTTTAATTTTGCAATTTTTTTCATATGGCTCCTGAATGTTTCTGGTTATGATTGTTGCTGATTATTTTATGGGTTTGTTCTTGCTGTGAGTGACACCTACTCCCCCCTTACCCCACAGATATCTGTGTGGTCACTGATAGATTCAAGAAGAAATAGATTTTATAAATTTACCTTGTAATTTGCCACTTATTCTTCATTATTTCAAATGATTTTTATTTGCTTCTCTTGGGTTTTCTGGGTAGACAATCATATGTTCTATCACATGTTCCTATCATCTTGAGGTCTGCTTTCTATTTACTTAAATCTCTTATTCAGATTTCATAATTTATTGCATTGACTAGCATTTCTACAATGTTGCCATGGAGGCTCCTAATGTAGAAATACTGTGAAAATCAAACTCAATACTCCCTGAAAGGTATTGTTCAGAGTATTAATCTGGAAAGTAACTAGCACTTGATCAAAGCTAGCTGTCATCTGCCAGGTCAGAGGAAGAGCTGTATTCTCCTAGTTTTATGAAAAGATTTAAAAAAACTAATTGAATTTTATCTAATGCCTTTTTGTATTATCTACTGAGGAATTGATGTTGATTCCCTTATTTTATTCACTGATGTAATAACTTGATTCTATAGATTTTACTTCATCAACTAACTATGCTGTGTGATTGAAATGAACTATTTTTTATTATGATCAATTTTTGTTATCATCTCAATTAGATTTAGAATTTTTGCATACATTCATGGTGAGACCGATTTATACAAGGCTTTGCTTATGTCATATAGTTTGAGTCAAGTAACTTTTGTAAAATAGCCTAGAGACGTTGATGTAGTATCATCATTGTCTAATTTTTTGAAATAGTAAAGAAATTGGCAAAGCTATTTCTCTTTGGCGCCATTTGTAGAGCTAATTCTTTACCATCTACTTTAATTTCTTGTTTGGTTTTGATTTACTCTTGTTTTCTGTTTCCTATCATGTCTCTTTTGATTTTATGAATATTTTTCTGAAAACAGTCCATTTGTGCAGACTTTCCGTTTCTGCAGCATACAATTATGCCGAGTTGCCTATAATTAGTGATGTTTCTTCTCTGCTGTTATCTGTCTTCCTTTCTCAAGCCTAATGCTGTTTACTCGCTTTGTTGGCTGGGATCCCAGCAGGAAGGAGATGGCACATTCCCAGGGGTGATGGGCATGGGGCTGGGAAGCTCCCAGGGCTGGTACATTTGGGAGTCGCTCCCAGTCCTGGACCTGAACAGGCTGGGATGAGGTCGGGCCCCCAGGTCCCGGGATTGGCATGGTGGTGCAGGTGGCAGAGGTCTGGGGGCAAGACCCCACCTCATCTTCCTCTCACCCTGGTACCTCCCACTGGCCAAACCTGGCTGAAGCAGCCCATGCAGATACCTGCTGGACAGAATAAGGATGCAGTTGCAGGGCAAGGAAGAGGACAGAGCACATCCAGCCGCCATGTTTTCTTTCCTTGATTGTATTTCTCAGTTGTGCCTTTAATTTTCTGCTTTCAAGGCAGGTGCTCTTAGATGTATTTACCTGTTTTTACTTACCTTTACTTTTTTATAACTATAATTTTTTGCTTATAATATTTATATTTTATGTTATATATAAATATATACTATTTCTACATATTGTACATTACCTATAATATAAATATACATTTTATAATATTTTATATTTATATATTTAAAAAATAACCCATTCTTTCACAGACCCCCTCTCACACATGTGTTTAAGGGCAAAGAGCTGTCTTCTCTATTTCTCACCTTCCTGCTCATTTAAAAATCTGTCTTTTCAAAATATCAAGAGAAAAAGTCAAAACAAACTAACAGCTGAACAGCTGAACTAAAGGGGGAGCAGGGAGAAAGAACTCAGGTACTGGGCGAGCACAAAAGAGCAAGAAGACAGTTCACGGGTGATATGGTGGTGGGAGAACCCTGGGGAATACAATGATGTGAGATGGCTGGATGGATCGATGGATGGATGAATGGATGGAAGATAGAGATGATAGACAGATAAACAGATAGACAGACAGAAAGATGGATAGATAGATAGGTAGATAGATGATGGAGATGACAGAGATATAGATATATGTATGTAAACAACAACAACAACAAAAAAGAATGAATAAAAATAAATATAGTAAAAACATGAGCACGGTGGCTCGTGCCTGTAAGCTTCAGCCTATGAAGCGGCCGGGGCTAGGGATCGCAGTTCAAGTCCTGCCTGGGGCCCGTAGTGAGACCTAGTTCCAAAGAAATAGCTGGGCATGGTGGTGCACACCTGTCATCCCAGCTATCTGGGAAGCTGAGGCTGGGGATGGCTTGAGTCCAGGCTACCCCGGGCAATGAGAGCCTGCGGTTCCCTGGGCAAAAATAATGAGACCTGGTATCAAAAAAATAAATAAATAAAAAAAAATAAAAATAAATATAGTAAAAAATAAGTAAAAATCTATCTTTTCCTTCCTACTTTCCTGAGCTGTGTCCCCTGCCCCCTTCCCCCCGCCCACCGGCCCACATTGCCCACTGCCCCGTGCACGTCACCGCTCACCCCAGATTGCAGGCTTCTCACTGCAGTTAGCTCTCCTGGCCTCTGCTCAGTCCTCACCACTGACAGCGATTCAGGGAGCTCACAGATCAGACCCCTTGGTGGGGTATCCGGGCTCCCTGGGGCTGGGCGGACACCTTTGTGTCCTTAGGATAAGGACATCCCTGCCCTGTCCTGCGTGGTGACAGCTTGTCACAGGCCTGGCGACTTTTCTCTTGCAACAAAGCAGGGCTGGGGGAAAAGGACTCAGACATCTTTAAGGTGGCGGTGGGGTTCCACGTCCCCAACGTAAGAGGTTTGGCAGGGATGGGGATGGGACTTCTTGACCCCCAGCAGGTCTTGACCTTGAGTGATGCGGGGGTGCTGGGTGGGGCCCCCAAAACAGTGGGCTCCCCCTGGGGTCTCAGGCCTAGACTGACCCCCATCCTCCCAGGACAGGGCACCCCCTGCAGCCTTTCCTCCACTGCTCACCTGGCAGCCTGGGCTCCTTCCCCCCCCTTCCTGTTTCCCGGCATCCAACAGCCTCTTGTCTCCACGCCTGGCTGGGACCCTCCCAGGGCCAGGCAGGGAGTGCTGAGGGCTGCTCGGCTGACCTGGGCTTCTCTCGTGTCCACGTTGCTCCAGGTGGCTTTCTGGAGATCCCATCCCCATCCCTGCCAAACTCGTATGTTGGGGGAGGGGTGAGCAGAACCCCACGGCCATCTTAAGATGTCTGAGGCCTTTTCTCCCAGCCCTGCTTTGGCGGAGGAGAAAAATCGCCAAGCCTGTGAGAACCTGTCACCACGCAGGGCAAGGCTGCCCTTCTGCTGAGGACACATGGGAGCCCCGCCAAGTCCCAGGGAACCCCTGCAGGAAGGACAGTTGGGGAGCTCCAAGGGCTCCCAGCCCCTGTCTCCCCACCTGATCTTCTTCAAAAGCCTGTCACACTTCAGTAAGGAGGAGGAGGAGGAAGCGTGCAGCGTTGGAGGCGGGGTCTGTGAGGGGCCAGCATGGGTGTGGGCTCAGCCGCCTGGGCAGGCTGGCAGGGGTGGGGGTGGGAGTGTGGGGGGGGTGATGCGGGGGCGAGCTGGCCTCTGGTCTGACCTCGCCTGGGGCCCCCGGAGGAAGGACGCATCTGGCATGTTGGCCATGGCGATTTGTCTAACTGTCACACCGTAACCGTAGTAGTTTTCTGAGAGGATAAAACCAGCCACGAGGTTCCTTCCCATTTCCGCTTGCTTGGCCTTTTACTGCTGAAACTTCCAGAACTCCCCCCCCTACCCTCAGAGGACTGGTCTTGGAAGCGGCCCGCCCAGGGAGGCATCTCTCTGGCTGCCACAGTGGGGACACCTGTCCTCAGGTCCCTCAACCCCCTTGGTCCGAGACCTGGGCCACCACAGTAGGCGACAGAGGTTGGTGCTGGGACACCATCTCCTGTGTCTCCTCCTGACCCGCTGTCCTGAAGTCGAGCACCTGCCGGGCACCGGCGTTCGTCCCCCAAGTGGCTTCTAAATGACACAGGGAGCTGGGGGCGGGCTGGAGAGCCCCTGGCCTGGCGATGCGTGCCTGGTCACGACGGGGCTCTTGCGCCATAGCTGTGTGATTGTGCAGCTGTGGGATTTTCCCTGCCGACACTTGTGTGCAGACAGGGGCTGTGCGTGTGGTGAGTTCAGCTGCGGCTGCTGCTGGGGGCTCTGAGAGGTGCCCACCTCCACCCCTGCAGCCTCCCCTCCCTCTCAGCACATGCTTGCCCTGACTGCTCTCTCTGTGTGTTCATAGTGGGGGTGCCGGTGCGCCCCATTCTCCCTGGGACATCTGAACTCCTGCGGCTCCAGGCTGGCCTGTGTCGTGTCCCTGTGCCCTGGGGACGCCAGGACATCACGGTCCACAGGGAAAGCACCTCTCCACTTAGGCCGCTGGTTTTGAGTCATGTGGAGCCTTTTCATTTCAGTGCTTCTTGAGCGCCTTTGAGAAGGCCGTCCGGGCCAGTCGGCCACACTTGCTCCGCTTGACCAGCGCCTTCCCGCTCTCCGAGGCCTCCATCCCACCTGCCCCTTCGGCTCCATGTTGCCCTTTCTGTCTAGGGCTGGGGTTTGGGGGTCACACAAGAGCCTCCACAGTTGGCTGCCCTCAGCCAAACAATAGGTTGTTCTGGCCCTGGTCATTTGCGTAGTACAGGAGGAAGTGAAAGATAAGAGGCTCAGGGTGGGCCCTCCAGGCCTGGGACAGGTGAGCTCTGCTGAGAGCTGGAGGGGCTAGCGCTGGAGGGGCTGGGGTTGGGGGTCAGGCTGGAGGGCTCTCTCAGCCTTGGGAGGCAAGGTGGCGCTGGCCTAGAGACCCCCTGCTCGCCCTGATATGGCTGAGGGCCAGTTGGTTCAGCTCAGGTTCCAGAGCTGGGGCAGGGAGCCGAAGGTGGGGATTGAAGGGCTGAGAATAAGAGGAAAAGAAACCTTCCTCCGAGAAATGAAGAGACAGACAAGTGGAAGTGAAATCACCCAAAACAATCGCCGAAACTTTCCTTAAATGTCCCCTGATTCAAAAGTCACAAAAGGCGGTGACATTGAATCCACCGAATGATAAAACTCCATCGCCATCTTAAAAACACCACTCAAACACATAAACATCACTCAAAACAAATAATCCGAAGACTATGGCAGCAGAGCTTGAGTAAGCAAGAGGTGATTCTAGAAGAGGGAGCGAAGATGAGAAAGAAATTCGCAGAAAAGGAAATGCAAATTGCCCAGCACTTGAGAACAGTTCAGCCTTTCTCACAAAGACAGGCAGATGAAAAGCAAGTTTTGTCCCCCTTTTCAACTCTGATTTGCGAAGATTAAACTCTGATAACAGCCGTGGGCAGGGCAGGGCGTGGGGAACCAGACAAGACACGTTCACATCCGCTTAGCAGGAGAAAGGCAACTGGGAGTCTGTCAAAATAGAGAGTCAGCTCCTTGAGCCCAGCTGCCCTCTTTCTAGAATCTGTGCCCACCCCCTGCTGAGAGCCAGCGCCCGCGGAGCTGCAGGCGTTTCAGGCAGAAAGTCTCCACAATATTCTCCACAACATTCTCCACAACAGTCTCCACAACATTCTCCACAACATTCTCCACAACATTCTCCACAACAGTCTCCACAACATTCTCCACAACATTCTCCACAACAGTCTCCACAACATTCTCCACAACATTCTCCACAACAGTCTCCAAAACAGTCTCCACAACAGTCTCCACAACAGTCTCCACAACATTCTCCACAACAGTCTCCACAACAATCTCCACAACATTCTCCACAACGGGCAGAGCATTGTCCTCACTGTCCCCGCTGGACACAGGGGACACCTGGACTCCGCAGAGCACCCCTGGTGGGGGAGCAGGTGGGGCCCACACTGCTCTCCACAGCAGCCCACGCGAGAAAGAGTGAGCTGTCCATCCTCACGGCCCAGTCAGACCAAGGGCTGCGGGGGCCCACGGTGCAGCTGGACGAGGGGAAATGTCTAGTATTGTTTGGGGAGGAGAAAAGCCAAGTTCAGCGTGATGCCTGCATGGGACAGGTCCTTAAAATGACGTCCCTGTGTAAGATAGTGTGTGGGTTTAGAAGTTCTGGAACAATTCACAAGGCGGAGTGGTGAGTGACAGGGCAGACACAGACGTGGTGAGGGGGGTGCTTTTTCGTTCTCGAGCTTTCTGCAAGGTTTCCCTTTTTTTTTTTTTCAGTGAGAGCAATGATTTAAAGAAAAATCTATGTAAGCAGTGGCCGGGTGTGGGGGCGCATGCCTGTAATACAAACCTGGGAGGCAAGAGGCCTGGGATCGCTTGAGTTCGCAGGTTCCAGACCACCCCGGGCAACATAGTGAGACCTACTCTTGAAAAAGCAGCTGGGCGCAGTGGCGGGCACCTATAATCCCAGCTACTTGGGAGGCTGAGGCTGGGAATCACTTGAGTTCGCAGGATGCGGACTACCCTGGGCGACATAGCGAGACCTGATCTCACAAAAAAGAATCTATTTAAGCAACAACATATACAAACGTATCCTGCTGTGCCGGCCACACGGAAGGGCCGAGCTAGGTGACACTTGTGCCGGGAAGCATCGTCTTGGTTGCAGGAACCTCGAGCGTGGAGCTGGGGAAAGGCCCCTGGCAAGGGGAGCCCGCAGAGGTGGGCAAGGCTTCGCCGTGGAGGGGAGGCCGGGCGGAGGAGGGGGAGAGATTAGGGTGAGTGACAGACACATGAAGGGCTTCAAATGGGCGTTGAAAAGCCCAACTAAGTTTCTGCCGAACACCCCAGGCCTCCCGGCTCAGCGCAGAAGCAGCGGGCTTTCGAGGCCTGGGAGCTGTGGCTCTCGCTGGCCAGCAAACCCGCTCTCAGCTCGCCCCGCTGTACCACCCTCTGGCCCGCTCCCGGGGCACAGACCTGACAATCCCCCTTCATCTCGGGTGTCTTCTGGAGCTAGAAACACTTGGCTCCCGCCTGCTCCTTGGGGGCCCGGGGTGCCGGGAGGCGGAGCTTCTGGAAAGAGAGGAGAGTTGGGTGCCCTGGCACTTGCTCCTTTGCAGCAGCGCAAAGACTCGTGCCCTGGCTGCTGGGGAAAGCCAGGTGCCCGGAGGATGGCACTTGGCCCTGGGGGGAAGGAGCTCCCCGGCCAGCTCCAGGGTGGAGGTCGGGTGGGAGGGGCAGGAGGGCTCAGCAGAAAGGGGGCGCAGGCTGGGCTCCGCAGAAAGGAGGGGCTCTGCTGAAACCGGCCCCTCTCGGACAGAGCCTGAGCCCCGTGCTGCAGGCTGCAGCCTGCTTGGCTCCTCTGCCAGGGGGAGGTGGCGGGAGCCCTGCCTCCTGCCCGCAGCGCCATCACCGACCATGCCCCCAGAGACCCCACCCCCTCCCCCGCGGCTCCTGGGGTGCCCGCGGGTGGGGGGGCAGCAGCTGCCCTCCTGGACGCTCCCAGACGCCCAGCTCGCGCTCAGAGCCGCGGCCGGGGTTGAGGCCCGCGGGGACCCGAGTCCTTTGGGTTCTGCCGGAAGAGCCGATTGTCCCGCCCGGGCTCTGACGCGGCCTTGGTCTCTTCCAGGTACCGGAACTGCGTCTACACCTACAGGATCCTGCCCAACGAGGACGACAAGTTCACGGTTCAGGTGAGTCCTTGGCCGACTGGGGCTGGAGGCGAAAGGAGGAAGAGGAGAAAGAGCCCGTGTCCAAGGCGGCTGGACGTCACAGCCGGGCTGAGGCCAGACGCCCGCAGGCGGGGCGGGGGTGACCTGGGACCCCGCGAATGACCGGCTCCAGAGGGGCTGGCGGCGGGCAGCCCCCTGTGTTGGTGGCGCGACGCGGCACGTGGCGCGACATGGCGGGAGGAGACCACGCCCGGCGGCTCACGTCTTCAGCGCTGTCCCACGAGCGAGACCAGGTGGACGGAGGGTCAGCAGGGGGCCGCGGAACAGGCTGGACGTGCGCGCAGCGGCTCCTCAAGCGGAGCTGAGACCCGGCCGCTCGCCTGGTCTGTTTCGTCGGCTGCCGATGCTGAGGGTTCCGCCGTCCCCGCGTTGCGTCCCGCCATGGCAGACGAGCAGCCGGACCTTCACGACGACCAGCCGCCCCCGGTGCATTCGGGACGCCCGGTCCATGCGCGGTTT
The DNA here is from genome assembly GCA_004024945.1 of Uropsilus gracilis. Classification (NCBI taxonomy): domain Eukaryota; kingdom Metazoa; phylum Chordata; class Mammalia; order Eulipotyphla; family Talpidae; genus Uropsilus; species Uropsilus gracilis. The sequence continues at coordinate 9,253 of PVHY01023189.1, read as the reverse complement.
GCAGACGAGCGCCGGGGCCTCGTGTGACCGCAGTGTGACGAGCTCTCGCTGTGGAGGTGTCAGGCCGAGGGAGCTGTTTTTATCTGATGGCTGCATGGCAGGTGGGGCGGGCCGGGGCAGATGGGGGGGCAGATGGGGCGGCCGTGCTCGCAGCGTCCCTGGCGAGGGCAGGGAGGGGCCTGGCTCGGGTCTCGGCTGGACGGGAGGGGCAGGGCACCGTTGGGCTCGCGGTCCGTGGACGAGGGCTGGGGCCCCTGCTGTGGGGGGCCGCTAAGCGGTCCGCGTGGGAAAAGAAGGTAGCAGGAGACAGAACTGGAGCCCGCGCGGGGCAGGAGGTGCGGGGGGCGCAGGTCCTCAGTGTTGGGGGCAGTGTCGGGGCAAATGTCTCTGGGAGCGTCTTTACAGGGAGCGAAGCAGTCGCTTCACATAGGGCCAGCGTGGGCCCCAAAGAGGCGGGTGTGAACCTGCCTGGGTGGTCCCGGGCCGTCCTCCCAGGAGGCTGGTCTGTTGGCTGCAGGGCTCCCGAGCGAGATGCAAGTACGGGCCGCAGCGGAATTGCTCCTCCGTCCGCCCTTAGAGACCCACCTGCTCAGTGCTTCCGACGTATGTGTCCTTCCCTCGTGTGCCTCCGCTCTGGCGCCCACGCTGTCCACCGGGCGTTTCCAGCGAGCCTGAGACGCCCACGTGTCTTGGCTGGCCCCCAGGCGCCCATGCTGGCATGCCTGGCGTAAGCGTGTCCGCCAAGTACGTGGCCGGGCGTGTCACTAGAAAGGTCATCTCTCACATGGGTCCCTCCTCTGCCAGGGCCATGGCCACCCAGCCGGGGCCCCGTGGGGCAGGCCGTGGCCCTCGTGGCCTTCACGATGGTTCCAAGGGCGGCGAGCGCCTCCCTGGCTGGTGCGCACCCTGGGCAGACGGTTTGCTGGAAGGCGTCCGCGCTCTCTCAGTTAGAAGTTGGTCCTCGCGTTTGATCTCTCTTCCCCTGTGGTTTCTTCCAGTCCTTCAAAGTGAACCGACTTCAGGTATGACTCGGCCCCGAGCCGGGAAAGACGCGCGTCTGGCTGCTGGTGTGCGGCTCTGCCCGCCCCCGGGCAGACTCTGGCGTCTGCTCCTGCCCGTGGCCCCGCGGCGTGTCTGCGGCCTGTCATGTCCCCGTGGCCAGTCGTACTGCAGCCTCAGAATGGGGGGGCCTTCCCAGGCTGGGGGGGGTTGCGAAAACTAGTTTTGCCCTGGCTGAGCCAGGAAGGGTAGGCGGCCTCTGGGAGGGCGTGCAGAGCAAGGAGAGACTCGGGGTGCTGGGGCCCCATCGTTGTCACCATGGCTCGAGTCTCCTCCGTGGGCTGGTCTCCCCCCAGCCGCCAGGTTCCTGGTCCCGCCAAGGCATCTATTCTCCGCGGGGCGCTCGGGGCCACCGAGCGTCTGAGAGGGCTGGCTCGGAGCAGGCCCGCCTGCGGGAGATGGGGCAGAGCTGCGAGGGCAGAGCGTGGTGCGGGGGCCACACAGCCCCGGCGACGGGCAGGCAGGTCTCGCGAGGAGCCGCGGTCCTGCGTGTGTTCTCAGCAAGCCCAGCCCAGACAGCCGTGGGGCCTTGTTGGCCTGCGAAAACCCCCACCCAGGGACGTGTCCGCCTATGGGAACGCAGCCCCCGGCTAGAATCATCCGGGGATTTGTCTGCCGAGCCGCAAAGGGGGTCCGGGCGCAGGTAGCCCCAGGGCCCACGGGCCGTCAGCAGAGACTAGTTTAACCCGAGTTCCTCTTTTCGCATTGAAGTCAAACCCCACACTCTGTTCTGAGCCGAGCTACACTCTAAGTAACTCACCCCCACACCTGAGTCTGTTTAGTGAGGGGCCCCCAAGAACGTGGTCAAGACAAGCCCCCCAAGCACCAGAGGATCCGGCACGTTCTTCACCCGATGCTGTCCCCGCCGGGCTTTCTGTCTCCCGCCGAAACCAGAGGCCACGCCGTGGCGTTCTGGGCGGGCTGAGCGCACGCTGTCGGCCCCTGCGTCCTGGCCGCTGCAGCCCCACTTGAGGTTGGGAAGGGGTGTGACTTCACACCCACGACTTTCCTCTCGCTCCGCCTGTAGTCGCTGACTTAGAACTGGGAGGGGAGGGAATGGTTGTGGCTTCACCCCACGGCGACCTGTGGACACGGGAACCCACACCCAGGCCTCGGAGCCACCCACGCAAATAGCCTCCCGCTCTGGCCCCCAGAAAGTGTGTCCACACCTGGTTGGGGGCCGGAGGCCACGGGGAGGCGCAGGCCGCAGACTCTGCCTTGGGGTGCAGGGCCCAGCCGCCCCCCAGCGCTGGCCTCCTCTGCTTCCCACCCTGTAGCCCACGTTTAAAGGCCGGTGGCGTATGCAGTGCCTCAGGAGTGGCCTGAGGTAAGCTGCCCCTCATTCCCGGGGGGGTCACGCTTCAGTTCTGATGGCCGCGCGGCTGCGTGAGGGCTTGTTCGGCACTGGGCAGCAGATGTACAGGTGCTGCCTCACGGGGACAGGGAGGCAGGCCCACTGGACGGTCGGCGTGGCCTTCCCGCGGGGTGAAGCCACGGCCGCACCTGCCCTTCCCAGCTCCGGTTCTCCCCAAGTCAGTGACAGGTGGAGCGTCTGATCACACCCCTTCCTGGCCCAAGGGGGGCTGCCCTTGTGAGCCCCCAGCCCAGAAGGAGGAGGGGGTGGCCCTTTGGTTCAGGGGACATCCAGTCACGCTGGAGTGTCTGCTGAGCCCGTGCTGAGGAGAGGGCGGGATGGAGGGTGATGAGATGACAGATGACAGACGGAGAGAATGAGCTCGGAGAGAGGGAAAGTCGATGAACAAGGAAAGTGGGGGGGGGGACAAGAGGGAGAAGAAACAGGGCAGACGGAAGCTGTGGGGCCGAGCGGGCGTCTGACACAGCCAGGATGGAGCAGACAGGAGGCGAAGACAAAGCACAGAGAGGTGGCTGGGGAGGGAGACAGGTGGACTCTGGAAGGTTCCAGGCGAGGTCTGGACTGATGGGGGAGGGCCAAACTCCTGTGATCGGCCCCTCAGCTCTGTCTCTGGCTGTGGAACCCCAGGCCCCGGTGACCACAGCACCTGGTGGGGGACTGTTAAGCAGGTGACCCCCAGACCCTGAGGGGTGCTGAGCCCTGAGATGGGGTGGGGGGAAGGGCAGTGGCTCCGGTGTCAGGCCCCAAGCTCCTCCACCTGAGAGCTGGCTGCTTGTGAAGCTCAGACTCCTTTCCTGACGAGGACGGAAGTGGCCGGCCTGGCGGAGCCCTGCTCCAGAGTGAGCGGTCGGAAATGACCTCCTCCTGGAAAGCGAGAGGGTGAGTTAGGGCAGAACAGCCAGCCCTGACAGGACCCCTTGAGTGTGAGCTGAGGGGGAAGCTGAGGGGGCCCCTGGGGCCTTCAGTCCTGGTGCATGTGTGGGACCCCAGCCCCCACGGCTAAGTAACGGGGGCTCTTATGCTCCGTCCCTGAAGCCCTCGTGGCCCGGCTTGGTCAGACGTCCTTCCTCTCGAGAATGAGGCAGAAAATGAGAACTACCTCCTCTCTCTCACTCTCTCTCTCTCTCTCTCTCTCACCACACACACACACACACACACACACACACACACACTCTTACACACACGCGCACACACTGCTTGCTTTGAACTTCCCCTTTTCTCCTGACTGGGACTGCAGCCAGGATATTGGCTGTTCAAGTCAAGACAGGAACGCACACGGGTTTTAAGTCAAGAAGCTGAGATGAAGGGGGAGTTGGAAATGACTGGCCGCGGAGACACTTTCAGTATTTTTTCCTGATTTAGAAGAAAAAGGCCCCGTGGCCCGAGCCCTCGGGGTGAGAGACAGCGACACAATTCCCGGTTGCTGACAAGGCTGTCATGTTGCTGGGGCCATGCCGCCTTTGGAGAGAGAAAACAAAACAACTTTCTCAGAGCTGCTCCGTCCCAAGTGTCTGGGAGGGCGAGCAGCTGAGCCATTGTCCCCAAGCTCAGGAAGGGGTGGCAGCTGTTATTGTTCCGAGTGGCCACCAAGTGAAGTCAAGATTCCGTCTGAGCCGCCAGGCGAAGGATGTGGCTCTCGCACACACTTCCTGACATTGCATAATGAGGGGGAGCAGAAAGGACCCAGGTCACTAGGCCCCCAGGACCAGGCCACCAGAGAGCCATGTGCCCGGTGAGGCCCACACTGGCCATGTGGACTTCCGGTTCTGATGCCACGTCCTAAACACCTGCTTTTGGGGGGGGAGTGGCGGTCAGCTATAGAGCATGGCTGGGTCTGTTTTCTAAACTTCTGAATCTCTCAAAACACCTTCCAGTTCAGGTTCCACTGCCTTCAGGAATTCAGTCTTACAAACGAATCCAAATTCAAAACCCAGGACAAGCTGGTACACAGCGTGTACCATGAACCCTGAACCCTGAACCTGCTTGGACTCTGCAGTGCACCTCAATTTCCTGTCAGCAATAGAGCCTGACTCTGCCTCTACTTAGCAAACTTGTATCTTTCTGTGGTGCAGAAGACTTTTCTTCTGTTAAGTCTTTGAGTAGGTTTTCACTCCACTCTGTTTCTGCTTCTTTCTGCCTCCCAAGGACTTGCTGCTTGCTCCCCATCTTGTGCCCAACTCACTGCTCCAGAGCCTTCTGGTCTCCCTAGTGCTGGACGCAACCCATTTCCTAAGCAGAGTTCACAGGGGCTCTTGGTCCGAGGACTTAGACACAGGAGTAGGTTGCAGTTGTGACCGGTGAGGTGTGAAGGGAAGTGCTCTGCAGAGCTTCCGGTGATGGCTTATTTGTCTTAGAAAGAGCGGTGAGGCTGAGACCGTCCTTTCTCCAGCTTTGCAAGTTCGTAGGCCGAGCTCTCTGGGCCAGCTCTCTGCGTCTTTCAACCAAGAGGGGAGGAGGCCGGAGCGGAAGGTAGAGCAGAAAAATGAAAGGAGGCCTCAGTGATGCCTCCGTTAACTGTGTGGTGTTCGCTAGCTCAGGAACCGCCCTGCCTCTGCACTTCCTCTTTCGGGAGATAATTAATTCCTTTTTGTTCAAGTCGTTGAATTACGAGTTTTGGCTTCCCGCAGCCAGAGCTATCCTAGCAGGCCGAAGTTTGGACCATCCCAGGGGAATTTCAACACAGAAAACGAAAATGTTGGTGTGAATATGAAGTTTCACTGCAAAAGCCCAGGAAACACGTTCTGACCCACACAGCCTCTACTCTGCCCGTTCTGCACGCATTGGCATTGGCATTGGCATCCGGCACACCCTCACCCCTCCTGATATGCCCCGGGGGCCTGTCTCTTTGCCAGTATCTTTTTCTCCCACTTGAACCAGAAAAGGCACAAGAGCTGCTCAGTCCTTTCGTCATGACTTGCTTATGCAGAGGGGTCGCCCGCCTTTGACCCTTGCCCTTCGAGGCCAGGTCATCTCAAGGTCATCTCTGGACAGGCCACTTAAAGTTGCCAAATGGAAGCAAGGCTTTTCCTTAATACCTTTCCTGATGACTCCATACGAAAGCTACCCGTGCTGGCACCCCCCGCCCCCGGCCCTCCCCTGCCTTCGCCTCTGGGTGACTTTCTGTGCTTGTTACACGATGCACCTGTGGCCTGTCACCTGATGCACCTGTTACCTGTCCTAGCTCTGTCCTGGTCACATTGTGGGAATTCAGTAAATATTTAGGGAATGAGTCAGTTCAGCTGCCACCTGGGGGACACAGGAGCACCCTGACAGTTGGGGCTCGCTGGCTTCTCCTCCCCGGGCCCCTCGGGCCAGTGACGTTGTGCTCATCAGTCAGTTTTCTCCACCTCCTGGGGCAACTCTCCAGCGGGCAGATGCCCCCTCATGGTAACTCCCTCCAGTGTGGGTATCTCTTCCCTCCAAGCGTCCCTACCTCTGTCCCCATCCTGCTGTCCTTGCCTTTCCCGGGGGTGTCACGCCCAGGCCACTGCTTTCGGCCACCCCGTGAGGTGGGCAGGAGAGCCCCCCCAACACTGCGCTAGCACCCCCTGTCGGGTTCCCATGGGGATGCTGTCTCTTCTCTCCCACCTCCCTGCAGGAGCCCCCCAGGGCAGGGAGCATGCTTTGTGTGACGCCAGCCACACAGTTCCTGACAGGTGACCGGACTTACTGCAGCAGGGTGGGGTGGGGGAGGTGCGGGGGCTGGTCAGCGAGGCAACACCAGGCAGAAGCCCAGACCCCCCCTGGGGTGAGAGGAGGATGGAAAGAATGAGCGACCAGGACCACGATTGTCCATACCTGCTCTTCGCACCCATGTCAGCCCAGCCTTGGAGACCTGGGGAGTGGGAGGGGATGAGGCAGTGACCAGGGCAGTGGCTGGGGTCTGGGGCCACTGGGCATTGGTGAGCATGAACCTTGGGGACGCTGGAGTGGTCCAAGAAGGAGGGTCCCCTGGCCACCAGGACCACCTCATCTGATCTTTTTGCCGTGCTTCACAGGTACTGAGTCCTTCTTAGGGGTCCGGCTCCTGCTTTCTGTGATTTAATCCTGGAGGGAGGAATGACCTTTATTTCCGCTTGAAATACAAGGAAACTAAGACTCAGGTGAAGCCGCCTGCTGATGTGGCTTGGGTGACAGGAGAGGGGTATCATTTGACCCCCATGCCAGGGCTCAGGTAAAGCTGCCCACCTGTCCTGTTGCTCAACCCTCTTAGTCCGGGGGGTGCCAGGCTAGGTCTGCTGCTGCTGCCATGTTGGGCAGCTCCCAGTCACGGAAGCTGGGGAGTACGGTCAGGTGTGTGCAGTTGAGCCCTGAACTTCTTGAATGATGCTCAAGTAGGCCCTGCTTTTCAGTGGACGTCAGTCGAGGTCATGGTCATCCCTCTGACCCTGTTCCTTAGGGGACAGGCAGACTGCACTCAGAGACCCCACAGCGACGAGTCACCCACTCATCCATGCAGCCCCTATCAGCTGGGTACTGGCAGCACCACCTGGGATATTCAGGGAGAAACCAGTTGTCCAGATTCTCCCCATAGCTCCAGGTTTGTATGCCTTCAAGAAGTTGAATTTCCAGAACCTTTTACAGTGAAAGGAGTCCCCTCAAGCAGGAGGAAATGAATGGCCCAGTCAGTCCCTACAAAAAGCCATCTCTCCCTCTCTGTGCCCCCCAAACAAGTTTCCTTTTCCTCCTCACATGGGGGTGAGGGGGAGACTTGATCCTGTGTCTGTGCACAACTACTGCTACCAACGGCGAGCCTTCTGCCCCAGGATCTTTCCATCGGCCATGCCTGGCCCAGGTCAGCACACAGCAGGTGGTCCCAGCATTTCTTCTCTGAGATGCCTTCCTGAACTTCCCCACATAAAGCCCAGCCCTGGTGGGGTCAGTCTCTGTTACACTCTGGTTTAGTTTTCTTCGCAGCCCTCATCATGGCTGCAGCAGTATTAGTTTCCTAAGTTGCTGTAACAAATTACCATAGGCACTGTGGTTTGAAAACCACACACGTTCCAGGGGTCAGAAGTCAGAAATGGACCTCACCAGCTAAAACCCACGTGTTGCCAGGGACCTATTCCTTTCTCAACACTCTGGGGGGGGGGAATCTGTCTTCTCACCTTTCCTGGGGTGTAGGGGTGGCCTGTACTCCTTGGCTTGTAGCCTGATACCCCACTCTTAAAGCCCACATGGTCCGTCCAAGCTTTCTCACCATGCTGGCTCTCTAGTATAGCTCTTCTGCCCCCCTCTCCCCTCTCCTTTGCAAAGACCCTTCAGATTAGATGGAGGCCACTTGACTAACTTAGGACATGCTCTTTCCCAGGGTCAGTGCTTAGCCAGCTTAATCTCTCCTGCATCTTAACTACCCCCCCACACTCCATGCAAGATAACACCTCAAGTTCCAGCAATCAGGATGCTCTGAGGGGTTGTTATCCTGCCCCCACAGCTACCTAGTTATTTGCTGACTCACTGCTTGTCACAACCTCCACCAGTAGGGTATGAGACCTGGGGGAGCTGAGACCTTGCTTGTTCCAGAGGAGATTGCCTGGCACATAGTAGGTGCTCAATAAATATTTGCCAAGTGATTGAATAAGGCAGGGGGGTACATTTTATTCAGCCCAGGGGAGGGAGAAAGGGCCTCTATTTCTTTACCCCCAAAAGGAGGCTAGTGGACTCGTGCCACTAATCCACGCTCCTCCTCTGCCAAGGTCACCAGGGAAGACAGAGGAGGGGCCAGGCCTATTTCTGGATCTACCCCTGGGGCAGCCAGGCAGGAACTGGAGGAGCTGCCTTTGTAGCCAGGGTGCCCCCCCCCCACCCAAGCCTCAGCTCCCCTGAGGCTGACTCCCTGAGCTGAGGACACAGAGCTTGTCTGCCAGCTCATTTCTGTCTCCCCCGGAGTGCCTGGAGAGTTTTGCACAAAGGAGTGAGGCGAGCCACAAAGAAGAGCATCTTGGGATAGGTGACAGCGACTTAGTCCCAGAGGGTTCGGTGATCAGAAGCACCAGCTCTGCACGTGGAGCCGCAGGCCGTGAGCCTGAATCTTGCAGGGGAGGAACTCGCAGCAGACAGCGTCTGAAACGCTCGGGGCAAAAGAGAAACAGGGAAATGGAAATAGTGAAGGAGAAGATGGGCTCCCTTTCTGGCCTGTCGGAGGGAAGTGGCTACTTTCAAGGCGAGTGTTGACTCTCAGAGGGGGAGGAGGATTTAGAGGCTTCTGGCTTGCTCCCCTGCCCCCCAGCACCTCCCCACACCCAGCTGTCTGCCCCCCTGCCACGGCCCCATCCATGCTTTGGACCTAAAAGGGCATATTTCTGCCCTTTTAAAACAGCCCGACCCCAAGACGAGACCAGCGGCGGCAGCAGTATTTGCTAAAACCGTCTGTTGGTGCCTCTGACCTCTTGTTCTTGGCTCAGCAAATAGCCCGAGTGATGGGGAATGTGTGAGGTGAAGTGTCGTCTGGCCTGTGAGAGAGATGCGGTTGTTCTAGAAATTAAAGCGAAGGCCGGGCACGGTGGCTCGTGCTTGTAAGCTTCAGCCTATGAAGCGGCCGGGGCTAGGGATCGCGGTTCGAGTCCCGCCTGGGGCCCGTAGCGAGACCTAGTTCCAAAAAAATGGCTGGTGCGTGCCTGTAATCCCAGCTACCTGGGAAGCTGAGGCTGGGGATGGCTTGAGTCCGTGGTACCCCGGGCAACGAGAGCCTGCGGTTCCACAAGCAAAAATAGCCAGACCTAGTCTCAAAAAAAAAAAGAAAAAGAAATTAAAGCGGAGCCATGAGTAGAGCTGGAAATATCTCTAGAAGAGGAAGAGGAAGGGGGGGAGGAGGGAGGG
>PVHY01023188.1:0-21324 GCA_004024945.1 Uropsilus gracilis | reverse complement strand
AAAAAAAAAAAAAAAAAAGCTTTGTCATATGACCCAGAAGTTAGATGACTGCCTGATGTTTTTATACCACTGGATTATGCATTGGACAATTGTTTTTGGTAATCTTTTACTGAACAAATCCCATGTATGTTTTTCTGGCCAGGCCTCACCACTGAACTTCAGAGTCCATCTCCATCTTTACACCTCTCACCCTTAAAGAACTTGGGAGAGGATATACAGGCATAATACTTTCCTAGTTACACATGACTCATGGACATGTATGCATTTTATTTGCTTTTAAATTAAAATATATTGCTTGCTTTTTATTGAGGTGCAATGTGTATTTTTTAAATGCACAAATCCTAAGTATCCAGCTGGACAACTTTTTATAAAATTAATAATCCCTGTAGTCAGTATTCAATAAAAAAAACAGAATATTAATTCCCTTGTAGAGCACCTAGGTACCCCTTCCTGCCATTCCTCTTTGACCCTCATCAAAGGAAACACCATTCTTTTAACACCGTAAATTAGTTTATCTCATTTTGAGTTTTCATGTAAATGAAAGCATCCATTATGTATTCCTTTCTATCTGACTTTTCTTGTTAAACATTTGTTTGTGAGATATATCTGTGTTGTTGTAACATTCACTCTCAGTGCTGTATAATATTCCACTGAACAAATAGGATCATATGTCTTAAAATTTTGGTCAACATATATGACTGTAGTCCCAACCCATATAGCCTAGGTGTGTAGAAGGCTGTGCCATCAAGTTTTGTATAAGTACACTTCATGGATTTCATACTACAACAAAATTGCCTAATGACACATTTCTCGGAACACATTCCCATCATTGTTAGTGGCACCATTAAGTGCCACAGTTTCCCTCATGTACAGTCAGGTTGTTTCTGGCTTTTAGCTATTATCTATTATCTATTATGGTACTTTTGTAAGGGTCTCATAGCACTATGTTTTTTGCAAAGTGAACTACAAACAAAACTTTTTTTTCATTTGTATTTATTTTCTTTCTCTATAGAACACTATTGGAGAATGGCAAACTGTTTTCTGTATTGCTGCTGCTATTAATGTTTTTGGTGCCATATTCTTCACATTATTCGCCAAAGGAGAAGTACAAAGCTGGGCTCTCAGTGATCACCATGGACACAGAAACTGAAGGAACTAATAAATAATCCTGTCTTTGTTGATGAGTTTTTGTTTATCATGTAACCTGAAAGTGCCTTTAATATTTAATGTGCAAACATCTATATATATAAGAAAAAGTATTGTCCTTGGATTAAGTTTTTAAGGCTTATAATCATGAAATGTCACTAGTTCCTAGATTGGTACAATTAAGCTACTTTTAATTATTAATAAAGAACGTGCTGGAATTTATACTTTAGGGTCATTCCTGGTTGCAAGTCAGACAATATGAAGTAGAGGGTTTCTGTTTACTCTTAATAGCCATACTTAAGAAATGAGCTGAAATGGACCCCTCTATAACTTTTCTTAATTAAACCAGATAATTCTCAGGTCTTAGTAGGCACTTGTTTTTGTCCACTTTCCTCATAAGAACTGTTTATCATTAGCAATCCCTGACATTTAGGTCTCAAACGTTAGCATCTCTACAGAGCTGCCAGTCACTGTCTAATTTGGTCTGGCAACTGCACGGAGGGCAGTATGCCCAGCCAGCTGCCAAGCATTCCTTCCCTGGCTTCAGAGCCAGTGCCTAGCCTTTACCAGGGGCAACATCTAAGACCAGGGACCACGCCAAGTCTCTGGGTGGTGTTCTTCCAACAGGAGCTGTTAATGTGCTGGTAAAGGCCTGAGTGACAGGAGTTAGTGAGATCCACAGTCAAGGCATTGGCTCATCCTCAGACTTTCCCTTCCCAGTACACTGGGATATTGACTGGCACGTAACCTGCCAAAGAAAAACGAATGCCCCATTAACCACAAAGACCATCATTCTTAACTAAAATGACCTTCACGTGAGTCAGAGAATAAATTTTCAATTTCTGTTTTATGAGCTGCACCAAAATAGAAACAAGTAACAGTAAAAACCTCTTACATTCTCTTCTGTCTACATGCATGTTTCTGGTTTCCATTTAAGGTTAAAGTAACTTTTACTTAACCACAGTATCTGAGACCTAATTATGAAATCATATTTTTCCAGTTTTTTCTGGACCATCTTCCAGCGATTTTGGGGTCATACTTTGAGGGCATTTATGTGATTTAGAACTGAGTTTGTGTTGTATTATGTTTGTTCAACACTATAACATTGTAACCAAACTGTTTAATGTAATAGGATGTGAATACATTTATGTAAAGCTATTTTTAAATGTGTAAATACCTTTAGGTTGCTCTGGTGATATTTCTATTATAAATCATCAAAATAAATCTTTTGCATTGATTTTGAATCTGATTATTCTGTGATATTTGCTGGTGTCTATAGTGGCTATTTTACATATTTCCTGCTGTCTTTCTCAAGCTAACAGTTTATCTCGGCTGAAGAGACTTAGGTTAAGTAACTCAGCATGAGAAACCTTTATTGCCATCAACCCAACCTTCTGAGCTCTGAAAAGGGTCCCATCTTCTGGCTAAAGTGCATACTTATTTACAGATCTGTACTCTCCCCTAAGATCTTGCTTCAGTAATTCCTCTTTAATTTATTCCTTCAATCTCTATCTCTTTTCTTGCTTTTCTCATTTCAATATACATGGTCTCTTCTCTAGCCTTTGAAAAAACAAAGCCACAGAACTCCCTTGGGGACACAAAACACATACATACATGCACATATATACAGAGTAGCTCTGAGATGATACTCAAGAAACTGGAAATGGGGCTGGGCACGGTGGCTCGTGCCTATAAGCTTCAGCCTATGAAGCGGCCGGGCCTAAGGATCGCAGTTTGAGTACCACCTGAGGCACGTAGCGAGACCTAGTTCCAAAAAAATTGCTGGGTGTGGTGGCGCGCACCTGTAATCCCAGCTACCTGGGAAACTTAGGCTGGGGATTGCTTGAGTCGGTGGTACCCCGGGCAACGTGATCCTGTAGTTCCACAGGCAAAAATAGCAAGACTAAATCTCAAAAAAAAAACCTGAAAATGGGTTACCTTGAGAGAGAAAATAGACAAGAGGTAGAAAAGAGAACTCACCAAATGTGGCTGTATAGTCTATTCAGATAAATACTTCACTGAGAAAACAAAATAAAACACCTGTGCACACAGAGCTCGGATTGCAGAAGACAGCCAGCAAGGATTAAAAAGCACTGATAAACTCCAAATGAGCATGAACTGGCTTCCTGGCACAAGGTTAAGACTGAAAACCCAAGCAGCATGGTCTGTCATGTCCCAGAAGCACAGACGATCACCCAGGAAATGGATACTGCCCCAGAAAAGGAAGACACAGGGAACTAAACATAGACAAAAAAACAGCAAGGAGAGAAGCATCTAAGTGACCACAGGTTGGAAGGGGGAGGCATTCCCAGGGGTACCAACAACCATTGAAAGATGACTGATGTTACAAGAAATTTTAAAGTAAAAATAAAAATAAAACACCTGCACAAAGCTATTATGTAAATGTCGCCAGGTTCTCACTGACTGCTGGTCATTCCCAATTGCATATAAGATGTGCTTGACTCCAACCTCACTCCTGCCCTCCTATCCCCAAAAAGCTGGCTCTTCTATAGCTCATTTCTGTTAAAAGCTTCATTTTTCCAGTCACTTAGACTTGGATCTAGAATCTTTTTCTTTTTTAGAGACTAGGTCTCACTATGTTGCCCACAAATTCAAGTGATCTCTAGCCTCAGCCACGCTAGGCTGGGATTACAAGCATTCACCACCAAGCCCAGCTATTTTTGAGACTAGGTCTCGCTATGTTGTCTGGGGTAGTCTTGAATCTGTGGACTCAAGTGATTCCTAGCCTCAGCCTCCCAAGGCTGGGATTAAAGGCGCATACCACCAAGCCCAGCTAGAATCATTTTCTTATTCTCTCTCTTTCTAATCTCCCACCCCACACCAAAAATCTAATGAACCACCTGTCTTTTCCATTCCAACTTCTAAAGTTTGTGGAATTTTGTTTTAGTATATAACATCTAAATAAGATCATTGTGGCTTTTGTTTCCTCTTTAAAAGAGAAGTCATCTTACCACCTTTAGGCTGACTGACCAACCTCTATTCAAATTCCTACCCTGACTGGGTTCACCAGCCCAGTGGACCTCATCTGCCTGACCAGGACTTCCCTTTGCCTACCCAATAAACTATCTAGTTCCCTGCCCTTCTCACTAGTAGATCCAACCTACTTCAACCTGACCTCCCACCATACCTGGTTGCTACTTCTTTTGCTACTTAAGTCTTCCCCCACTAGCTCTCTTTGCCTTTACTAATTTAATCCCTTGCTTCCAGTAGGTCACTCTTCATCTCCTTTACCACCCCTGATTTCTTCCATCCTCCATTGTCTAAATGTGGTTTTTCAGTTTGATCCACTAAAATATCATATTATTTATTTATTTTGAGATGATTACTTTAAACGCAACATCTGGCACTTAATAAATGAGCTTACTAGGCCAAGCTTACTAGGTGGTGTGCACCTGTAATCCCAGTTACCTGGGAGGCTGAGGCTGGGGATCACTTGAGTCCAAAGGTTCAAGACAACCCTGGGCAACATACAGAGACCTAGTCTCTTAAAAATAAAAATTAGCCAGGCACGGTGTCTCATGCCTATAAGCTTCAGCCTATGAAGTGACCGGGGCTAGGGATCGCGGTTCAAGTCCCACCTGGGGCCTGTAACAAGACCTAGTTCCAAAAAAATATAGCTGGGCGTGGTGGCATGCACCTGTAATCCCAGCTACCTGAGAAGCTGAGGCTGGGGATTGAGTCTGTGGTACCCCGGGCAATGTAAGCCTGTCATTCCATGGGCAAAAATAGCAAGACCTAGTCTCAAAAAAAAATAAATAAAAATTAACTCGGGAGGGGCGGTAGAAACAGTTAGGGAGGGTGGGGGATGGTGAACCCTGGGGATTACAAAGATGTGAATTTATATATAAACTAATAATAAAAATAAAGATACATGCAGAAAATAAAAAATAAATAAGCCGGGTGCAGTGGCGTGCACCTGTAATCCCAGCTTACTTGGGAGGCTGAAGCTAGGAATCACTTGAGTCTGCAGGTTCAAGACAGCCCAGGGCAACATAGCAAGACCTAGTCTCTAAAAATTAATAAATAAATAAATAGATAAATGAATGAATGAATGAATGAATTTACTAAATTAAATGAGGAAGAGATCATTCATTCATGCATACATACATCATTCATTCATCAAATATAAGTATCTACTCTTTGCTAGGCAACAAGGATACAGGAATGAATTTGACACAGTCTTCCCATCTACCCAAAGCCTCCCTGTAGTTCAGTCAGGCTCCTGAACCTCCTTCTTGTCCACAGCCTTGTCATTATAATCTGTAGGACACGTTTGTGTCTATCTCCCTAATTAGATTGATCACAAGCAACTTGAAGGCAGGCTTCACTTGGCTTCTGTCAGTATCAGCTCCCTTATAATAATATATGTTTTGTCTTAATATCCTAGCTGTTTGTTTGTTTGTGTGTTTGTTTGTTTGTTTGTTTTGAGACTAGGTCTTGCTATATTGCCCAAGATATCTCGAACCCATGAACTCAAGTGATCCCTAGCCTCAGCTTCCCAGGTAGCTGGGATTACAGGTGTGTGCTACCATGCCCAGCTATTTTTTATTATGGGACTAGGTCTCACTACGTGCCCCAGGCGGGACTTGAACCACGATCCCTAGCCCCGGCCGCTTCATGGGCTGAAGCACACAGGCACGAGCCACCGTGCCTGGCTTATCTTAGCTATTTAATCAAATGGATGAGTAATCTTTTGGTTAAATGAGCTATAAGTTATTTTTTTTATTTCATGTATTGCTTTTTTTAGTGTTTTTTCTTCTCAAAAAATAAATTTGCCAAAACCTTTTAAAGAAAAAGTTGTATGTTAATCTCAAAATAAGTTATAAGTGGCAGTTCTTGGTAAATGGTTTTAAAAGTATTTGAAAATAGCTTAGTTCTAAATAAGCAAAATACTTCTCGCAGCAATACAACAAATATTTACTGAGTGTTCATTATGTGTGAGATTTTGTTCTTTGCACCTGGGATATTGCAATGAAAAGAAATAAATACCTTTCTCATGAAGCTCACATTCTGATTAATCCAACTTTATCTTCAAAGATTCTGGCCTTTGAAAACTTCCATGTAAATATTTCATCATTCACTCAACAATCAAAGTAAGTGGGAAATAAATATGCTAAGTGACCTTAGAATCAGAGTTGTGAAAGAAATAAGACAAATGCAGAAGTCAGCAGTATGTGTTACCATTGAAATTTCTTCCTTCAATCTTTCTTCAAGAACCAGAGATAGAAATGTTTAAATATAGGCCCTGTTGGAAGGAAAATATTCTCCGCTCTGAGCTTATCATTGCTCAAGATAAAATCCTTCAGTAGAAAAATATCAATAAAGTGTTTAAATTTGAAAGCAGCAAGGACACTAGAAAATGAACTGGTTCCTTTCAGGAAAAGCACGTTCTACTTCAGATGAATAGAGGAAAGGTAAATGTCTAATTTCAGTTAAAGATAAAATCTTTTTTTTCATAGATTTAAGTTAAAATTGATTACATAGCCTTTCCAATGCCTCTGCCTTTTAGAATACCTTAAACAGAAATGCCAATTGTAAAAGCTCATGCTCCAAGAAGGAAATATAGGTAATGCTTTCTAGGAGCTCTGCTATATAAAGCTGTCTGGACAGGCCACTGAAAAGAAATGAACTATAAGGAATTTTCTGCCACCCCTTTTCTTGTGCCTTGAAGAGGAAGAACACCAGTAATTTTCCAAGCGCCTGTTTACTTTCACTTTATCTTGATTTGGGGGGGAGGAGGAAACCTAGCCGTTCCACATCACCGTCACCACCAGTCTTGAGCTACAAGTGAGGAGGTACTATTGTACAACCCAACTGAAAAAAGTAACTATCTGTTTTCCCCTCACAGGGCACCTACAAGTCACAATAGGCTTAGCCTTTAGACTGAGGAATCCTGGCGTCCTGAACACAGTATTCAACACTTTGCGACGTGCTCTTCTTGGCAAAAACCACTGAAATAAGCTCGCATTTCCAACACACTGCCCTCTCAGAATTAAGTGGCCTGTGGCCTCAGTTTTCCTTTCAAGCACCACAAATAATCTCTGGTTTTAGGTGCTTTACAACTTCACACTCACTCCTGTCTGAAATTTGAGCTTCTGTACAAGTTTGGTTGAGATTAAAAGAAATCTGAGTAGGATGGATAGCCCAGTCTTTTTAATGCTCACAAATTATTAAGTGTGGATTATTGGGATGCTGTTAAAGGAAATTCAAGTGAACATATTGTATAAATTACCTATATAATAATGATTATCTTGCCCCCTACACCCCCACCTTTTTTTAACACCAAGATGATGTTTCAGAGGTTCACCGTGCTGAAAGCTCTTCTATCATCATGTGGTAGGAAGTTTATCTAGGACATTTACAGGATTTTCTTTTCAACCAGTTATTAAGAAGCACATGGTAGATAACAGCATTAGTCACATGCATTACCTCACTTCATACTCACAGTAACCCTGAATATGCAGTGAATGAGACCTACGTAAAACTGGGGTCAGAAATATGTTTGCTATAAATTGAGAGGTCATTGGTCATGACAGAGACTCAACTAGTAACTTTAGCTCCCAGTGCCAACTTCAACCAAATAAGCACACTGACTCAAACTATTAGGCCAAAGAAAAAATTCTTAATAAGTGCTCCTAGCACAGAATCAAATTATTATTATTTTAAGGATAAAACTGCTTATCATATTATTATTATTGTTTAATCTTACAAGACCTCTTATGCATAAAGATGTTTGCCTTCTTCTGAAATAAGTCATATAATCAAAGCAAATTCAACTGGGAATCGTTGCAACATTATTTTAGTTCCATGTATGATACTAGAGAATACTTACTTATTCTATGTTTATTCCATAGAACTATGAATTCTTTAGAGTTTTCCACAAATCTAAGGAACAAATCATTTCCTTCTGTGAAAAAAATTAATTCATTATTTCCACCAACATAATAGTTTGAAAATTTGGCAATTAGAACACTCCAGTGGGGTGCAAAAGACCCAAATCCCTCTCTGCTATTATTGAAAAATAAACTCCCTCCCAAAAGAACTGTTCACATTCCATTCTTGGCTCCATAACCTTGTTATTTCAAATTATAAAATTTAGAGGGAAAGTACCAGTTCCCACTACAAAGTGAAAACTGAGAATGCAGGGGGTAAACTCAGTGCAGAAACTTCATCCTATGTTTTCTCCCCTCCCATATCTTCCTCTCTCCCTGCCTCTATGATAGCCCATATACACACACACACAGATGGGGGTCTCTAACTATCATCCCCTTCTTAATCTTTGCTGACAACAGGAATGGTATCAGAGTTATTGCTGGTGCTGCTGGCCCCTGTTCTTTTTGAAAAACATTCTCAGCCAAGTTTTTTCTGTCCTTTTTTGTTTTGTTTTGTTTTGTTTTTTGAGATTAGGTCTCGCTATTTTTGCCTGTGGAATGCAGGCTCACATTGTCCGGGCTACCACAGACTCAAGCTATCCCCAGCCTCAGCTTCCCAGGTAGCTGGGATTACAGGCACATGCCACCACACCCAGTTATATTTTTTGGGACTAGGTCTCGCTATGTGTCCCCTGGCAGGACTCAAACAGCGATCCCTGACCCCAGCCACAGCTTCCTAGGCTGCTGCTTACAGGCATGTGTCACCATGCCCGACTGTCCCTGTTTTTTGACCCACACAATATCGTGGAGCCCATGGAGGCTGATGTGATCCAATAGAACTCACTTGTCAGTATATATTCTGATATTTACCCTCTCTAGGTTTAGACTAACAGGGGTACATGTATGTGAGTGCATATTATGAGGTCTTCCATTGTATGTCTGGGAAGATTGGAAAGAAATGCAGAATGGATTAAGCCAGGATTAAACCTGAGACTATAAACTGAATAAGAATTGAAGTCCATGAAGAAACAGTGAACATACATGTTCAGAATTAGATGTAGTAGTATCTAAGCCAGGCACGGTGGCACGTGCCTGTAAGCTTCAGCCTATGAAGCAGCCGGGGCTAGGGATTGCGGTTTGAGTCCCGCCTGGGGCCCATAGCGAGACCTAGTTCCAAAAAACTAGCTGGGCGTGGTGGCGCATGCCTGTAATCCCAGCTACCTGGGAAGTTGAGGCTGGGATGGCTTGAGTCCATGGTACCCCGGGCAACGTGAGCCTGCAGTTCCATGGGCAAAAATAGCAAGATCTAGTCTCAAAAAAAACAACAACAACAAAAACAAAAAAGCTCACAAAACTCAGTGATAGACCAAAATTTAAACCAGGTCCTCAGATGTTAGAGTAGAATCATTTTAATTTTATGCTATATTGACTGCATTGAAAACCATGTCTAAGAACAAACCCTTGAAAGTTACTATGAAATTGAGGCTCAAAGACTGGAAGGATGGAGGGGTAAGAGCAAGAGAGGGAGAGAGGGATCATAATGGTAGACTATGAGGTGTTAGGCTTGACACCCTAACACTTGAGGGGGAAGATCTTGTACTTCTAATAAACAAACAATGCTGTAAACCAAAGTTACTGCAATTTTTAAAAAAATCATATTAGAGCACTGTTGGGAAAATTAAAATCTTAGAATATTTTTGGAAAGTAACTTGGCAATAAGTCAAAAGAAAGCAAATATTTCATTGAATCATCAATCAATCTACCTATGGTAATATTGGCTAAAAAAATACTTAAACTAGCACCAAACAGTTTATTATTGTCAATTTTCCAACAATAAGGAAATTGTTAAATAAGTTCTGGTATGTTCATAGTATAGAATACAATGCAGTCATTAACAAGAATGAGAAAGATCTGAGATAAAGATATAGGAGACTGTCTACACATTTTCTTAGAAGATGAAAAGTTATCTCTATTATTTTAGCCTGTTTTATTAGCAAATATGCAAATTGTATACTTATTGATATATACATAGAAAAAGAGCTGTTAATAACAGTAATGTAAATTTATAAACTGAATAGAAAATATATTAGAGATTATCTTTAGAGTCTAAGAGTAGGCAGTTGGAGGGATGAATTTTACTCCATTATGTTAACAAATATTGGAAAGGAGGAGAGATTGTAACATCTTGTCAGTGTAGAAGCTTAATATCATATCTAGACTGTTCAAAAAAATCCTACTGATCAAGAAAATGGCAGAAAATTCAATAGAAAAATGAGCAACAAACAATTAACATAACAGAAGATTTCAAAAAAGTATATGACGAAATGCTCAAACTCTCTAGTAACTACAAAACAAGAAATACACAAAAACTATAATGAGTTACTGCTTTGTACCCATCAGATTGGCAAAAATTAGAAAGTTTGATACTACCAAGTGTCGGTAAAGGATTTGGGTAGATGATATACCACTTTTTGTTTATTCTTTCAACAGTTGGACATATTTGTGTTGTTTCCACTATCTGGGCAGTTAAGAAAAGCTGTTTAAACAGTCATGTGCAGATATTTTTGTGTGAGTATATTTTTTCAATTCTCTTGACCACGGTGATTCCATTTTTATCTAAAAAAATATACATGGGGGTCAAGGGAAACTCTACAACAAAATGTTAAATGATTATTTGTCCATAGTGGGGTGATAGGTAATTTTTCTCCTTTGCTCCATTTGATTTATTATTTATGTATCATGTTTTCAAAACTTGATCTTAATTAGGAAAAAAAAAATCAGTCTTTATGCAAAACTCAGGGTCAGCCCCAGAACTGTTTGGTTAGTTTTGGAATACCAAAAGTTCTGGGGCTGGAGCTCAAAAGGACTTCCCTGCTCCCCAGCTTCATTACCCTTCAAACTTCACACCTCATTCTGGGTGTAAAGTGGTTTCCGTGACCTACAAAGTGGCTCTTATTGATATTCACATTCACATCAGCCCACAGGCCATGCCAAATGACCCATATTTACTTGCCAAAACAACAGACACCATGGAAGATGTCTTTCAGTTTTGCTGCTTCTCCCAGCCCCTTATCCTAGTAAAACGTCTATCGTTTTCACCTTAAGGACTTCATATTTTCTAAAAATACTTTCTAAAGAAATGATTATTAAAGTGCTCTCTCGCTCTGTTCTCTGTCCCTTTCTCCCTCCCTGCTCTCCCTCTTAATCCCTCCCCTTCTCCCTTTGCTTCATACTGGACTGTCTTCAGAAGCTTGGAGTACACTGCAGTTTCACTGCCCTAAAAACCACTCAGGGCTCGCAGGTCGTTTTGCCCTGAATACCAAAGAAATTCTCCAGATTTTGAGCCACTTGCTTGTGAAATACACTCTGAGCACTTCCCACCAGGGTGGGGCAGAGTAGGTATTTATAGCGCTCAGGAAACTTGTTTGACTCATATTTTAGCTGACTCGTGAATCAAAAGTATCCAAGACTAGATTTCTTTTGTCTGAGGAAAGGAGAGAAAGAAGATGACTATGAGAGCAACCATCTCTGCGCGCTTGCGGAGAGAAAACACAAAGAGAATTTAGAATGACTCAGCCAGGACTGCGCGGCGGCGGCGCGGATCTGGGAACAAAGCAGTCACAGCTGGGCCTCTGATCGTCCCAGCCTCGGCGTCTACACCCGCCCGTGCGCGAGGAGTGGGAGCTGCCCGCAGCTCAAAGCTGTAGAGAAGCTATTTTTTTTAAAGTAACTATTTCGTAACCCTCTTTCTTGCTTTTTAGCCTAAAATGCAGTCTTTTAAGGTTACAATTTATTTGTTTTTTTTTTTTTTAAAGACTAGGTCTCGCTATTTTTGCCCATGGAACCGCAGGCTCTCGTTGCCCGGGGTACCACAGACTCAAGCAATCCCCAACCTCAGCTTCCCAGGTAGTTGGGATTACAGGCACACGCCACCATGCCCAGCTATTTTTTGGGACTAGGTCTCGCTGTGTTGCCCCGAGTGGGACTCGAACTGCAGTCCCTAGCCCCAGCCACTTCATAGGCTGAAGCTTACTGGCACGAGCCACCGTGCCCGACCTTTAAAGTTACAATTTAAATGGCTATTTTGTAAAATGTTCAGGCGCTGTGCGGTCTAAAAGCAAGAGTCTGAGTTTGATCCCTAGGCACCAGTATCACCGCGGCAGCAAAGAGATGCTGAAAGACCCCAGACCAACATCCCTACCCCCACCCCCGCCCCCGCCCCTGCCCGGTGGGTGGGCAGTACTCTGCACAGTTCTCTTTACTTTCTGAAAACCTTCCAGAAAAAAAGGCGGGAGGGTCTGCATCACACAGGCTGGGCTAAAGGTTCGCTGCATTTTAGGAGGTCACTTGGACAGCACAGGAAACGAATTTGTTATTTCAGACCGGAACAGAGACTGGGGAATATGCTGGCCGCAGGCCTGGTGATGAGGAGGCGGTTTCTAGAAAATGCAATCATCTTCTTCAGAAGTATTGAGCTCCGGGTTTCTTGTCCCGGCCTCAGTTACTCTCGAGGAATGTTAACAGTTGCTGCCAAGATTAGAAAATCAATAGAAATGTGTTTAATGCACTGGTTTTTGTCGTTGTATTTGCTGGCGCATGGGAAGAAAAGTAGTCCTTCCTCCGGTGGACCAGCTCAGAATATCTCTGGGAAGTGCCACAGGGACCCCCAGGGTAAGCCAGGGTCCCGTAGACACTCTCAAGACACCCAGTGATGTGGCATGTGACAAGCCCACCACGTGCAAGGTAGCTTAGTGTAAATGTGGGAGCAAGTCCCCTGCTGCAGAAGGGTGGCCTGGCCTGGTCTCCAACTCAGGATGGTGCCTCCCTCTACCCAAAGAGCTGGTCGACCCTGTATCCTGCTCAGGACAGCTTCTAAGACCAGCATGCCTTTGAAACTCAAAAGTTAGGGGCCTGCACGGTGGCTTCAGCCTATAAAGCGGCCGGGGCTAGGGATCACAGTTCGAGTCCCACCTGGGGCCCGTAGTGAGACCTAGTTCCAAAAAAATAGCTGGGCATGGTGGCGCGCACCTGTCATCCCAGCTACCTGGGAAGCTGAGGCTGGGGATTGCTTGAGTCGGTGGTACCCCGGGCAACGAGAGCCTGCGGTTCCACAGGCAAAAATAGCGAGACCTAGTCTCAAAAAAAAAAGAAACTCAAAAGTTGTCCCTCAAAATTTCCCTCCCCACAAATCATCCCCCAAACAGATACCCCCAACCCCTGAAACACTGATACAAGAAAAAGTCCTTCTCCTTTTCTTACAGATGTGAAAACCAACAAATTAAATTACAAACAACAACAGCAAAAAAGATGTGAAAGCCACAGGATCATCTTCTAAGACAACACTTTTAAAGGGGGTGCTATTAGTAGTTACACCCCAACAACAGCAGAAAACTTGTCTGGGGCAAACCAAAATACTGGTATATAGGGTCACCTTGGAGGATTTGAACAATTTGTTTAAACTTAAATCCTCATGCTTTCCTAACAAAAGGAAAGGGAGAAGGAAACAGGTAGGTTTAAGAAGTAAATAAAGCCCAACTCAGTATTTTGAAATATACCCTAGGTTTTGGTTTCTTTCTTTGTTTGTTTGTTTTGAGAGTAGGTCTCGCTATTTTTGCCCGTGGAACCGCAGGCTCTCGTTGCCCGGAGTACCACAGACTCAAGCAATCCCCAGCCTCAGCTTCCCAGGTAGCTGGGATGACAGGCATGCGCCACCATGCCTAGCTATTTTTTTGGAACTAGATCTCGATACGGGCCCCAGGCGGGACTCGAACCGCGATCCCTAGCCCCAGCCACTTCATAGGCCGAAGCTTACAGGCACAAGCCACTGTGCCTGGCCCTGAAACATATCCTAGTTTTTAAGAACACTAAGACCAAGTTACTGTATTTTGCAGTGATTTTGTTAAACACTTGGAGAGTTATTTGTAAGTGCTACAACAGTTGCAGTCTTTTTTCTCTAACCCTCAGCTTCAGCTAACCTAAAACCCAAGTTTATGCTTGAGCATTTTCACTGTACTTTTCCCTCCATTTGGAATGCAACTCTCCCCACCCCACTTCTTTTATTGAAATCCCCTCTATGGTGAAGAACTACATGACACTGGCATCCCATTGTTACAGAATACAGAAATTCTCTCCAAAGTCTGAAACCCGACAGTTTTTATTATCTGTACCACTCAGGGGCCTACATATCTTATCTTCCTTACTCAGTCAGAAATATCTTTCCCCCACAACACTTAGCAAAGCACATTTTCATATAAATAGTTCTTAGTGAATGTACAGCCCCAGATTGTTTTCCCTTCATACATCCTCTTAAACATCTGCAAAGAAAAATGATGTGTTGATTATCTTTAAAAGAACTGTAATTTTATCCAGGTATCTCTGTCTCTGTACTTTTAGAATTAGATTTATCTGCACCAGTGCTATCCAATACAAATACAAAGCAAGTTACATGTGTAATTTAAATGTTCTTATAGCCATGTTAAAAGTAAAATAAACAAGTAAAATTAATTTTAATAACAAATTATGTCACTTAAAATATCCAACATGCTGTCATTATTTAACATGCAATCAGGTCAGGCACAGTGGCTTGTGCTTGTAAGCTTCAGCCTATGAAGCGGCCGGGTCTGGGGATCGCGGTTCGAGTCCCGCCTGGGGCCCATAGCGAGACCAGTTCCAAAAAATAGCTGGGCGTGGTGGCACGTGCCTATAATCCCAGCTACCTGGGAAGCTGAGGCTGGAGATTGCTTGAGTCTGTGGTACCCCGGGCAACGAGAGCCTGCGGTTCCACAGGCAAAAATAGCCAGACCTAGTCTCAAAAACAAAAAACAAAAACAAAACAGAAAACAACATGCAATCAACACAAATAACATATAAGAAGGTGTGTGTTTGTGTGTGTGTATGTGTGTGTATGTGAAAGGAAGAGAGCTCACATGAGTATTTCACACTAAAGGCAAAGATTAATTCAGATTAGATCCATTTCAAATACCCTGTGGCCATATGTGGCTAAGTAGCTTCCTGTTAGAAACAGGTCTGGCCCCTCTATACAACTTCCCTTGATGACTTATGTGGGTCCTGGTTGTAAGCTGGAGACCTAAAGTGGACTCATCAGACAGAACCAGAGAGTAACACCCTATGTATGTCCACCCCCCTGTCCGTGATCAGGGAAGCCTGTAGCTCTGACAGCAGAGAACCTTAGTGGAATTCATCTTGGAACCATGTGACAGAGCTGGTAGGACAGGTGTCCAGAAGCTATCAACATCAAGGATGATAGGAGTGGGGAAACATAGAACCCTGGTCCTTGAGGACATCACTGAACCACTGATCACACAGGACCTGAGACCAACCCACTTTTTGGTTATGAAAACTAAATCAGAGTTTTCTGTGATTCCTTTAAGAATATTTCAACATCAAACTGGGCTCATGCCTATAAGCTTCAGCCTATAAAGTGGCTGGGGCTAGGGATCGCAGTTCGAGTCCCACTCAGGGCAACACAATGAGACCTAGTCCCCAAAGCTAGCTGGGCGTGGTGGCGCGTGCCTGTAATCCTAGCTACCTGGGAAGCTGAGACTGGGGATTGTTTGAGTCTGGGGTATCCCATACAACGTGAGCCTGCGGTTCCACAGGCAAAAATGGCAAGACCAAGTCTCAAAAAAACAAAAAAAGAGCATTTCAACATCAGAGACAAGCCTTGAATGCAAGTATGCAGACTTTTCTAGGCCTCTCAAGATGCCTCTCAAGAGAAATTTTATGCTAATTCTTTTGGTTCACTCTTAGATTCTTCTGGTGGCAACTGTCAATGGATTGGCAGTAAGGATCCCCAAAGATGTTTGTACCAGTGAAGGCCTCACTCACCAGGTGGGTCTGTGTAACTTTGTTCACATGGGAGCATAGAAGTTATTTCTCGGGCAACCCTTACTGCACTATACTCACATGGTAATCAGAACTAGCTCCATCTGCCAGGGTGCTTGTCACAGCCCTTCATCACTTTTCCTGGAATCAACAGACCTTCGGGGCTGGCCCAAAGCTGGACAAGCAAGAGCTCTATGCCAGGAGGCAGCTCAGAGAGTCACTTTCCACAGTGATATGGCAGCTTTTCCTGGCAGGGGACTGAAGATAGGCTCAAGTGCTCTAGGCCTACTGTTGGTGCAAAGAATTTAAAAGAAAGTCAGAAGGGCCGGGCATGGTGGCTCGTGCCTATAAGCTTCAGCCTATGAAGTGACTGGGGCTAGGGATAGTGGTTCAAGTCCCACTTGGGGCAACACAGTGAGACGTAGTCCCATAAAAATAGCTGGGCGTGGTGGTGCATGCCTGTAATCCCAACTACCTGGGAAGCTGAGGCTGGGGATTGCTTGAGTCTGTGATACCCCAGGCAACATGAGCCAGCAGTTCCACAGGCAAAAATAGTGAGACCTAGTCTAAAAAATAAATAAATAAATAAATAAATAAATAAATAAATAAATAAATAAATAAATAAATAAATAAATAAATAAATAAATAAATAAGTGAAAGTGAGAAAGATGGACAGAAACACTGACAACTACAAAGTTAAAAACTGAAGAGGAGTGGTGACAGGGGGGAAAACACCACCATGGGAATGAAAGAAAACCAGTGCTAAACTCAGGTTGTCCCATACTGCTTACAGCAGTATATGAAGGAACCTGCTCTGAAGGCAACAGTCCTGCACTTCATTTACCATGCACAGGCCTTACAACCCCCAGACTAGGAAGGAAGGAAGAGGAACACTTAATCAAGCCTCTTTGCAAAAGAACTTCGAGGAGCCAAATTGTTCTTTAAAAATGGGTGTGTTTGCAAACATGGTGCAGTAAGAAATATGTGGCTTCAAAACCAAAGCTTTACCACTCAGTGCTGATGCAACAGGATAAAATACCAGGCCTCTTTGAGGCTGTTTTCTAGTCTCTAAAATGAACTTCATTGTATTAATCTCACAGTTTTGCAAAGTTTCCATTCTAAATTGCATGTGAAACCCCTTGTAAGTGCTATAAATGTGCAGCTATGATTTCTTTTATAAGAACAAGAATTATCCCTGATGGGTTTTTCATACCCAGAAGCAAATGCTTCTTCTGAGGAGCAAATGACAAATATAAATGTTTTTAATAAACTTACATGTTCTCACAGCATTTATTCCTATCCACTCACTTCTGTGCCTCTGGTTCTTGATTTACAAAATGAGAACACAACACTTGTCCTGTACACTGCTGGGGGCTAACATGGTGGCTAAATGAGGTTATAGAGCTTAAAGGTTTAAAGCTTATATACCAGGGCTGTGGTTCCCAAAACATTTATAGCATCTAATTGCAGAAGAGCTCTCCAGGGTACAGGAACCAACTCCTATTTTATGAAACATTTCAAACATTTTATGAAACATTCAAATAAAAGTACAGAAAATAACAACACCCATATCACCATCTGTTACATCTAGGTGATAGTCATATGGGTGTCATGTTATTTTCTGTACTTTTTAATGTTTGAAGTGTTTCATAAAACAACATTTTTTTTAAAAGCAATAACTTGAAAAGGACCCAACTCAAGTATCAACATCTTGGATGAATTTTTGGCTTCCCAACACTATCCACTCCACCCCCTCCATGAGAGAAAGTTTCTCTGTACCTCTATGACACTGAGGTGACCTGCTAAGTCACTTATCTAACTTCATTATAAGCAGGTTTTGAGCTCTTTGAGGGCAGAAGCCATGATCTTCATCTCTGACTCATGCCTGACATATCATGTGGCATATAAATGTTTCATAAGGTTAACTAAGTAAATTTATATGAATGAAAATTTCTCTCATCTGTCTCTATCTCTGTCTCTGTCTCTGTCTGTCTCTCTCTCTCTCTTTGCCTGTGGAACCACAGGCTTACATTGCCCGGGATACCATAGACTCAAGCATTCCCCAGCCTCAGCTTTCCAGGTAGCTGGAATTACAGGCACGCACCACCATGCCCAGCTGTATTTTTTTGTTTGTTTGTTTCTGGTTTTTTTGAAACTAGGTCTCGCTATTTTTGCCTGTGGAACCACAGGCTCACGTTGCCTGGGGTACCACAGACTCAAGAGATCCTCAGCCTCAGCCTCCCAGGTAGCTGGGATTACAGGTGCGCACCACCACGCCCAGCTATTTTTGGAACTAGGTCTCATTACGGGTCCCAGGCGGGACTCAACCTGCTATACCTGGTCCCAGCTGCTTCATAGGCTGAAGTTTACAGGCCCGAGGCACCATGCCCACCTTACAGCTGTATTTTTTTGGAACTAGATCTCACTATATGCCCTGGAAGGATTCGAACTGCGATCCCTGGCCACGGCTTCCTAGACTGGTGCTTACAGGCATGCGCCACCATGCCCAGCCTCTAATTCTTTCCTCTAAAATTTCTCTCTAAGCCTTCACCAGCAACTAGAACCTTCTCCTCTAATATATCCCCCTCTTGTATATCAAACATAAATTCCTCTAATATAACTTTACAAGTCCAAGAAAAATCTAACAACTATATATCAGGGAACTGTACTGTGTTTAAATTGATTGACATATAGTTATAAATTGAATGTCATACCCCCTTACTCCCACTCAAATGTTGAAACCCAATCCCCAATTTGGAAAGTGATTAGGTCACGAGGGAAGACCTTGTGAATGGTTTGGTTTTAGTGTCCTTATAAAAGTGACCCTAGAGAGCTCCCATGTGCCTCCCGCCAATGTGACTGCTGGCTATGAATCAGGAAGAGGACTCTTACCAGACACACCAAATCTTCCAATATCTTGCTTCCCAGTCTGTAAGAAATATATTGTTTATTGTCCATCCAATCTGTGATAGCATAGAAGGCCCAATAAGCAATCATGATATCATTACTAAACTTAAAACTAGGCCCTCATTCCTTACCCAGCAGACAAGTTTGGGAAGCTTGAATGGATAAAGGGAGTGAGAGGGACTGCCTGGGAACAAGGGCTGTAAGCTGATAAACTGTTAAGTTCTTTATGTCATTCAGGTCCTCAGAAAGGACCCACCCAAAATTAGTCACCCTGACCAATTCATTGGAGTAGAAATGGAGCCTAGAACCCTCTTTGAGGCAGTTAACTGCTCCTGTCTTGCCCACCGTTTCTCTTAGGAGTGGATTTCAATAAATCTGCCTGTTCTGTTCTCCATTCTCTCAGGTGAATTCTTTCATCCCTGTGTCTCCAGTCCATGTTCCATCCTCCCCACAACATAAACTAAGAGAGAGACTAAAGACACAAATGCAAAAGAAAAGGCAAACTCAATTAGAACAACACTTTCTCTAAATGTTGAATCTGTAAATACAAATTTGAAAAATATGGGAAATTTAAACATTCATACCCAACAAACCAGTTCCATGGACTAGTTCCTCCACTTAGTTTTATGACCTGACCTGGCAAAAAAAAAAAAAAAAAAAAAAAAAAAAAACTATATTGTTTGTCCCACCACATTCCACTTAAGATTCTTACCATTTTTCTTATTACAGTCATAATCACACAATATGACTAAAATAAAATAGCAGAGTCAATCTGCCACCATCCTACAGGGTATCTTTTTTTCTTCTTTTTTCTTTGGAGAGTAGTATATTTTTAAAGTCACTTAAACTGCCCTTCCCAGTACATACTTAACTGAATATTGGTTCTCAGTCTATTATAGAAGGCAATTGCCTTTGAGGTGAAAATTAATACGGTCAAAACTCCATAATTATTCGTGTCATACTTTCTGAAATTTCCCTACTTATATTTAACCAGTCTATTCCACATGATAATACCCACAACAAAAGCTGGTATATCAGATTATGAGTGCAATTGGTTTATTTGATGTTCTTGCTTACCCTTCTGGTTCTATCTGTTGCCACTCCCTGCCACACCCTGCAGGGCAGTCAGGCTGAGTAAGTCTTTGTCTTGCTCATCTCTGACCTTTAAAGTATTCCCTTGGTTCTAGCAGGGCGTGGGGGCTGAGCACCTCTGCCAGGGTGCAGGTTGGGGGGGAGGGGTTTCCCCTTGGGTTTACTCCAACTTCAATAGACCTACACAAGGGATGAAGAATTCAGAGTCTCCTGCAAGCAGCAGCCATAATGCAGAGGAGAAGAAGAAATAATGGCCCTGGATGCACTCACAACCTGGGTGGGACTTAGCACAGTGTTGGAAACCAACTAGACAGAAAGGCGACACCAGGGATTGAGATGACCTGTCACAGATCCCTGCCTGCATCATCTCTGGCACCGGGGAATCAAACCACAGCAATGTGCAGCGTTAAGGAGGCTCCCTTCTTTGCCAGTCATTGGGGGAAGAAAGCCACCAGGAGTGGCTGTGACCCCATGGTGGGACTGCTGACAAGAGAGAGGAGAGGTCTGCCCCAGCAGCAACACTGCTTGCGGCTGGGAGTTACATTCCCAAACACAGAAGACACGGAACCAGCAACAGGTGACAGATGCCAGAAACGATCCCGGAGAAGCACAGCACATCTGCCCTACAAGTTCGTAACGTGCTCGGCCTGTCTATCTGCCTCAGCTACTCCTGGAGATCTGAGCAGCCTTAGCTGTTACTGTCCAGGAGGGTGAGCCCCCACCCGGGAAAGGAGGACATAGCTTGAAAACAAAAAAGAAAAGTCTCGGTGGGCCAAATGCAGACCTACAGCTTGCAGCAAGAGGAATTGGAATGACCAGAGGTGGGGAGGAAGAAGGGGGGTGGGATGTGCAGGGGGAATAAGGGGTACAATACAACCATGCAGACATGACATGACCGATGTTAAATGACAATTACAAAATAAAATATTTTAAAAAATAAAAAAATTTTTTTGAAAAGGATTCCCTTGGTCTAGATTAGAGCAGCCCCACTGATATTCTGATACCAGTTACAAGTGTGGGTATTTTCTCCACACATCCAACAATTCTTGATGCCAGCTGGGTCTTCTGGAATTCAACTCAAACCTGGCAGTATCTACCTGGATGCGCATCAGAATCCCAAAGGTTAAGGCGTTGGTCCTACAAGATTGCCCCCCACTTAAGATAGCAATTGCAGCCAGGCATGGTGGTGCATGCCTGTAAGTGGCAGCCTACTGTGGTTCCATGGGCAAAAAAAAGCAAGACGCCGGGCACGGTGGCTCGTGCTTGTAAGCTTCAGCCTATGAAGCGGCCGGGGCCAGGGATCGTGGTTCGAGTCCCGCCTGGGGCCCGTAGTGAGACCTGGTTCCAAAAAAACAGCTGGGCGTGGTGGCGCACGCCTGTAATCCCAGCTACCTGGGAAGCTGAGGCTGGGGATGGCTTGAGTCCGTGGTACCCTGGGCAG